>CM051270.1:28399774-28497274 GCA_027921565.1 Artemia sinica | reverse complement strand
TCCCTCATCCCCACGGATTTATTCTCTAGATAATTCAATCCTGGTGAAAAGTTACCCCAGACAATTCCTCTTAACATCTTAACATAGCGCACACTAAGTTGGTTTGGAGATTTACTTTCTTTTGGACATAGGATAACATTGATTATCTCCAACGGTATCAAAATAAAGAACACAACTTAAAACCTGTGGCATGATCATGGACTTTAATTTTTCCTGTGTTGCTAGAGTTACCTAGGACATCGAGGAAGAGCCGCTGTCCAGAGGTCTTCCCGCTGGGATTTTACTATCGTGTAGATGCGTTACAGATCCTGCTTCTAGAAGCAACAATACATATTTTTCGGCTCCCTCTTCTCTGGGTTCCCTTTGGCTACCATTCCAGTACCATTCTGGGGAACAGTTGCAGGATTGTAAAATCTAAAATTTCTAAGATCAAAAACACGACAAAATGTTTTATTGGTACATGCTAATTTTCGGATAAAAAGAATAGCCGTGAATTTCCTTAACGGATCTGCATCATTAATGGGTGAAGAAAGGATCAACTGGAAAAACTTTTCGCTCTCTGTCTCGAAGGAAATAAATGGGAAAATCGGGGATTGAATACCAGTTGTTTTTAAAATAATTTGGAAATCTTTTACAGAAAGAATTTCCTGGAATTGTGAGAAAGAGCGCAATATATAACTGGCACGCCAAAGACGACTGAAATAACACCAAGCGGAATTTTTATGTAAAAAAAAACTTTTTTCATAAAGGAGGAACTTTCGGTCGTAAAATTAATCGGAAAATATTTAGATTAAAAATATCATGGAATTATAGGCAATTCTAGAATTTGATTTTGGCACGCCCTGCTTAACCTTAGACTAATTAGTTGAAATTTCCTGAAAACAAAAATCTAGCTTACGAGAGGTTGTCCAAAACAAAAAGATACTACTATCCAAACAATGTCTTTTCCAATTCCTAATTTAGTTTTTCGGCAGATAGATTTTACTTCATATTTTTGTCTTTACTATTAAGACCGAGAAATAAGCCGAAAATAATAGTGTACGAACTTTTAAAACAGAATCTACATCTTCATACTTCATCATGCCCGAAACAAAAGAGTGTATCAATCCTCCTTTTAATAAAATGAGTTGAAAGAAGAAAAGAAAATAAGTATTTTAGTGGATAGCGGAGTTTACTGCTCGCCTTACAGGTGTATATTTACTGTATGAGAGGTGGACAAGACTGGGGCATAAAGAGTTCAAAGACAATCTGATACAATTTTAATTCAGCTATATATTGAAGGATGCATATTCAGCTATACACAGCAATATTATAGAGTTTTTTTCTCATATAAAGTACCCCCCCCCTCCCAAAAAATGCTTTAAAAAAATTTAAACCTTATGTTTCCTATCCTGCATAAATTTTGAAATTAATTAAAGTATGGACGGCAGCCGAAGATGTCTGGAATTAAAAATACTTGAAGAAAAACTGGTGATGGAAGGCAAGGGCGGATCCAGGATTTTTGTAGGGGGGGGGGTGCTAAATAGGTTGGTCCAATAAACGCGTTAGAATCAAGTTTAATTAACGCAAACTTGTATTAATTAAGTAAATTACACTACTTTAGACTACGTTAGGGGGGCGCTCCCACCCCTGGATCCGCCACTGATGGAAGGAGTACGGGCTTAAACGCTTTGGACCCTTTAATTATACTGATTGAAAATCCTTAATTTCTGGTTCACAAGGTGTAACATGTCCATCTTTTTAGATTCAACTTGTAAATGAAGTTTCCGTTTAATATATGCCATCTACATAATTCAAGGCCAATATCCAAGAGGTTGCTCTTTTTTTTTTACTTTTAAGACGAGACACAGGCTGTTCGGCCCAAATCGACATCAAGAAGCTGCTGGACCTAATGCTTCCTTCCTTCTGTGAGTGGTCGAATAAACTCCAACCACACCTTGTCCCACTCATGACCGTGCTTTCGGAATCCCCCAAGTAGTTGGACATCCTTTCTAACGACGTTATGCGAATACTTGATCTGACCTCCTGGTCAGGTTTTTCTTCCGTGAGGAGGTGGGGCTGCTGGTAGTACCTGCCATGTCAGGGTGTCTTCCAGGCTCCTCATTACGTGATCTAGTCACTTGAGACGTCCCAGAGGCTGCTCGCCGCTGGAGGAACATTTGATGGGTGTTTAAAGATGTTGGATGTTCATCAAAAGGAAGGCCTCGAAATATTGATGTGATACCATCTACGGTTGCAGTGGCATATGGAGAACATGGGGTACTGCAGAGAAGGGGGGAGGGGGGCTTGGATTGTTCTCTGATCGGTTTTGGCTCTAAAACTTTATAACAGTCAGAACTTGTAATAAAATGAATCCTTCCACAACAGTCTACTTCAATCTAGCCTTTATGATAACCAATGGAAAACAAATATACATACATTGGAGGTATATTGTTCTTCACCTAATCAGCGTCATGGCGTTGACATGATAACAGCTGAATAATAGTCACCTTAAATTGGAGCATGGGTGCCAGTAATAAAATAACTGGGGGAGGGGGGTTCTAAAAAAATTGGTTCATCTCAAGAGACAAGGGTTTGAAAAATCTTATTTGCCAATAGTGTCATCACCCTCTTGGTATTATACATTTTTTTTTATATGCTTTTCGTCTACCAAGGTAGAGAGAAGGGAGAAGTCTACTCCCCCTTAAAACTTGACTTATAAATTGTTTGTTTGGAGAAAAAAAATAGTAGGGGGTGCTGTTCGGACGAATCTTCGAAACGAAGGTCTTGCTGAAGTGATGTTATTACTTACTGCATCCTCTATTTTGTTTCATGTCAAGGAAACTCACCATGTTTAAGTTTTATGATACATTTATATGGCGATCTAATCAGTGCTGAAAAATCTGCAGATCAGATCATTTGTTCAACGACTTGTACTGAATTACCTGTCTAGCCAATGCTTTTAGCGCCTCAAATTTGAGGAGATAAACATCGAAGAAGCAATAAAGTAATTTAGGGGACAATCAGCCCGAGTCGAAAAGCCGGAATTGATGCTCACAGGAAGTTATTAACCATTTTCTGTCTCCCATTCCTTTCACTGGGGATTGTCAAGATAATTCGAAAATTGGAGTAGAGTCTTAGCCTGAGCTCTTTCAGAAGTTGAATACCTTAAAAAAAATGAAAAGGAGGTGTAAGAAACTTGGAGTTCGTGTTCAAGGCCGTATCCAGGATTTTTTTTTCGGGGGGGGGGGGTTACTAATTTTTGACTTTTCAGGGAGAGGGGTTTACTAATTTTTGAATCAGTTTTCGACTAATTATACTGATTTTTTACCTAGATTTTACTAATTTTCGACTCGGTCAAAAATTTCGGGAGGGGTTCAAAACGGGTAACCCCCCCCCCCTGTATACGGCCTTGCTCGTGTTTAAGAAATAACTCGCTTGTGTTTAACCAAAATAGGATAGAAAAATCTCCGCTAGCAAGAAAGTACCAGGATTTTTTTCGGGGGGGGGGGTAAAAAGATTTTTAAAAAAACATTTAAAAAGTAGTCAAAAATATGTTTACTTTCATTTCTGTTACATTTTTCGAGTCCGACAAACATTTCGGAGGGGGCAGGGGGTTCAAACCCCCCTAATCCTCTCTGGATACGGCCTTGTCCGTTAAAAAAGAGGGTTTCACTTCTATTGACATGAGGGGGATGTTGGGTGGAACAAGAGCCGATAAGTTCAAATTTTGTCCTCCAGTGATAAAGTCAGTGTATCAATCACATATATCAGTAGTTCTATGTTAACCTCAGATTTGTTGTCAGCACGCTTAGAGACCTGACAAATCAGCTTTGGTGGGTACCAAACACCATTTTTGTAATGTGTGTTGGTGTTTTTTGGTTTAGGACAACCGTACTGTGATCCTAATGATTTAAAGTGATTAAAATTGATGCAACAATAATTTGTTTGATCATTATTCGAAATAGATGCAACATGTCTATATTTTTGAAGTGGGAATGGGGGGGGGGGGTTGAGGATGTACGGGCCAAAGAATCCACTTAGGGCCCTCAAATGGAGCATATTGAAAACCCTTGCATGGCTGTAATTTGAAGATAGGGTCATATTTCAACCCTTTGTAAAATACGAACTTAAACCGGTTATGATTTTGAAAGTCGGAATTGTAAAGTTAGGACCAAGGACGACATCAAAATTGAGGTCAAGGAGTCTTGAAGGGCCCTCCTGAAATGTTAAACATCCTTAAAATTTCTGAGCAATTCTCATTCAAATTATGAAATAATTTCTTTTGTTTATTGTGTTTCCCTAAAAACTTACATACGTACCTGATTGTGCCGTATTTATCTCAATATAGGGCTTAGCCCGGACATCTTCATTCCAATACAAGGCTGAGGCCACATGTGTAATCATTCTAACTTTTCTGATTTCAAAACATTTTTCCTTAATATGTATTTTGGGTGACCAATCATAAAAATTACGCTTGAAAGTTGAACATATCTCAACCCATCAAATTGTGCACGTGGCGCTGTAGTTGTACCGTAATTTGGATTTATTTACCAGTGTGACTATAATAGGGGTAGGCAGGGCCGTCACGTATGAGGAAGGGGGACGCCCCCTCCCAATGTTTTGGTCACTCGGTAAAAATAATCGGTCAAATCGTGGCGCTTTGCTCCACGATTTTTCCGACGCTGCTAAAATTCTTGGTTCGGTTCAATAAAGGTCCACGAAAATGCTGAAATATCATCTACAGACATTTCGAACTTGATCGATAAACGCAGCAGTTTTACTGACTCCTGTCGTGATTTTACAGATGGTGGCAGGACTTTCTTTTCTGTTAAATAATCATTAAAATAGTTACATGATATGTGCCGAAATCTAAATCTCGGTTGGTAAACGCAGCGGTTTTACAGACTCGTGCAGTGATTTTACGTATAGTATTGGAAAAGGACATTAAATCTCTTGCCCCCCCCCCCAAAAAAAAAGTTGGGCTAGTAACGACACTGGGGGTAGGGCATAAGTTTCGTTGTAGCTGATTAGGGGTTGAACTATATTGGTGTTGAGCTGCATGGGGTCTATGTGTCTTTGAATAGCATGGGCGTTGAGTTGCGTGGGTTGGAGTTGTTCGACAATCTAATTTTCCGGAATTAAGTTTTGGGATTCAGACATACATGCTGATTTCTGTGCGGTAAAATTGTCTGCAAACTATCTTATTTGCCTAGTCTGTCAAATTGGAGCAGAACTAATTACAGTATCAAGGCAGAAAAAAAGAATAGGTATGATGGGTGATTCTTTTGTTTCTTTGTAAGCAGCACTGGGAACTATTGAAAGATTATAATTCTTGTAGTCAAAGCTACAATTGGAGTTTTGGCAAATATTTCAACAGAGACCCTCGCTCTGCCGCTTTCAGCCACAAAAAAAAACTTGAAGAAATAACAAACAATCAAAGAAAAAATGCGAATGAAAATAGATAACTAAAAACAGAGTAAAAGCAATCTTAAAAGATGTGAACAAAAAATTTGTTTAGAAATTTAAATTCAGTGCGAATCATATGAGATATATGGGATTTGTCAAATGTTGTAGGGGTTGGGAAGAAGAAGGTAATGTAATTACTCTAAGACAGGTATGCACGCAAAATTTTTTCAGACGGGGGGAGGCATAACTTCTAAATAGTTGCGAAGGATAAATTGTGGGGGAGATTCAAAGGATTAAGATAAGATAAGATTTATTCATCATGAAAGACTCATACAATATTATATTTTACTATTCCCCCAGAGGCTCATTGGCCTGTAAAGAAGTGGGAAGACAAACGAGTCCCTTAGAGATAAAAAAAAAATAATGTATTTGTCTACGTTTTATCAAAACGCTTGGATTGACCCTTAATTTTTCTTATCCAGAAAGATATTGCAATTTTGCATCTGGAATTAATTACTTTTTTGATTAAATTTGACTTTTCCATTCTAAGATTACTGATGAAATTATAGTTACTCAGACACAGGCACATACAGATATGCTTATTTGGGGACAGGGTCCCAGTAGTCCCAAATTGAAAAAAAAATGCAAAACTACCCAATAAAAATGAAATTTATAGGAAATTACGGTCAAAATCGAAAGAATCTTGAGTTTTTGGGCCACACAGATACAAAAGCCCCCCCCCCCCATGCACATGACTGATGAGGTTTAAGTAAACAATACAATTTTGGAATTTTCTGTCACTTCATAATTAATTGACTAAAATCAAAACCAAAAGGTTATATTTTTGTTTTCTCCACCGTGTATTTTATGAACTTGGCCAAATTAGACTCTGAATGGATCTTTTCAAATATTAATAATTAATAAGTTGAGCAAGTTGTTTCGATTTCTGTTATTCTTGAAAAATGTTTGTGATAAGAAAATCAGATCCAAGATTTCATTACGAGCAGGACTCCTACCGCGTAAGAGCTGTGCAAGCAAATTAGTTCGACAGAATAAACAGGCAATTATTTAAAAAAGGCAGAAAAACCAAGTCTCTGAAGCTGCTAAACTAGCTTAGCAGAAAGGGTCAATTTAAGATTTGGCTGAGACGAATAGATAATATTTTAATTTACATTTTGAGCATGTGTTTCGTCAATGTCGCTGTAACCATCGAATCCATCATCTGCCTCATAAAACCGAATGTGAATAATTTAAAATTTGTCCGGTACTGCTATCTAGCTACCTATTGATAAATGAGCAGAGTTTAAGCAGGAAACATTCAACTATTATAAACAAAAGAAGGCTCAAAGTACATTTTGTAGAAAAGTCCTGGCCTCTCTATGCATTATTAAGCTCGCTTTGAGGAGGAAAAGCCCTTCTATTTGAATAGCGTCGTGGCAAGGCCGTATCCAGGAAGGTAGGGAGTGGGTTTGAACCCGCCTGAAATGTTTGTCCGACTCGTAAAACGTAATGAAAATGCATAAAAACACATTCTTGATGGGGTTTCTAAAGTTTTTTGCAACCTCCCCCACCTCCCGAACAAGAACCCTGGATACGGCCTTGTGTGTTGCATCGTAGCTAAAAATCAAAGAGCGAATTTCCCATTTTCCTAATTGACACAAGAACAGAAATAAGATTTTTAAGCTTTTAGTGGAACAGTTTGTGTTCGAAAATTTAAATAGGTAAAAGTATGTTAAAATTAGAATGTAGTCTTCATTTTGAAGGATATTACATGAAATTAAGTGGTCTATCTTTCTGCACGTACTAGGAAAACTTTTCCGGACTTTTTGGACTACGATTATTTTTTACCTGTAATTCCGTTAGCCCACTATCACTAACGTTCTAGTGCTGGAAATAGCTTATTTAATTAGTAAAATTAAGATTGAAAAAACTCAATATAGTTTAGTACAAAAACATTGACTTTGTTTGCTGAATTAAAGTTCCTGATTTATTTGGTGACATAAACTCAGAAATACACTGAAGCATCTTTTAAAATGATTTAACATCAACAACGTCACATTAAGGGGTTGCTCTCTGTCAGAAATCATGTACACCATGCGACAAGTGCCAAACGTGGCAGAACTGTTCAAAGCGTTTCAAGAGTGTATCAAGTGTTTTGGGGGGCACTTATGCCTTATAGCCACCACACTCAAGTTCTTGGTCTTAGTAGAACCGGTTTCTTTCTGTATTTCAGTATATACTCGGTGATAATCAGCTTAGACTGAGAGAGATAAACTACAATGTAGGAACATTTCGATTAAATACGAGCATTTTATATGTAGAGTTTGGATTTTGGTTATCTTAAACTAGAGACCACTTAACATAATGCGTTCTGATGGCCTGATTTCCATAATTCTCTGTTGTAGTTTCCATAATGTTGTTACTAAAGTATCATATTTTCATCATATTTAGGTATGTTTCATTAGGATTAACCTAACCTCACTTCTTGAGTGTGGTGGCTATAAGACATAATTAACATTTTAGGGACTGTGCCAGTCATGGCGGAACTATGTGGCATGAGTGGCGTTCCGAAATGAACACCAGGTGACGGGAAGTCAGTGACCCCTCACGCCACATATGGTCAATCGAGTAGCTAGATACCACTACTATTCTTTGAATTATATTTTTTTTAGATACGTTCGGGTTGTTTTATGTTTACTTCTATTTTACTTAAATAAACTGTTCCCAGAAATAGAATCGGTAGTAAAGCTCCAACTTATATGTTTAGTCATAATTCATCTAGCTTACAGCCTAGTGCTGGATTTAAAGTTTTGACGCATCTAGGCCCAAGCGTTTTTACCGCACGTTTTTGCAAGATTTTCAAGGAAATCCCCGAAAAACTTGGGGGAAGTGGATACGCTGAACAGAACGCAATTGATGAGCCAAAAGTACTGCAAGAGAGAGGTGATACCGAACTCTTAGCTATCATTCTTGGGAGACATCTGGCAGTTTATAAGTGGCCACGGAATTCCTGTGTTGTTTTAAAATAACTTTTCTGTTAAAAGGCAGCGGGGTGGCGGAGTGCGCCTGGCACTTTGACGATGAAACATTAGTTCAGTTTTTGCTAAGAAAAATCACTCAGTGGTAAAATATTGCCCCCTCTTGCATTATAAGCCCCTAGGTCCGGCCTAATGGGCCTATTGGTAAATCCTGGTCTGCTACCGCCTCCTAAAGAGTCAACACACCTCTGATGTTAGAACAGTGGATTAATGCCTGCTAGTGAAATCTTTCTCATTATCATTAACTCATTTTCAAATAAGTGTGATATACATCCTTTGGGTTTGGGCACAAAGACGTGTTTTATATGAGAAAACTATTATTGAATAAAACTGTAAAGGAAAATCTGTCTGAATAAATCTTAAGCAATACCACTAGTTTTCACTTATTCTATAAATCAAGTGATGTCTATTTTTTTCCCCGAAAATTACATGTCCTGTATTAGCAGGGCAAAAGACCAGCAAGGACATACTTGGACAGTTCCCAATTATAGGCTAAAGGGTAATAATTTCCCTCTTTGCTTCGTTTCCTTGTCCGAATATCAAGTTCTTCCTAATTGGATTTGGAACAGAGATTTCCTATTTTCTTTGATTTTATCCGGTCACGAAAACTAATCCGTCCACAAGCGAAATAGAAATCGAAGATTGTCTTCCATTCCCCAAAGATTAAGCTAATAGAAAAAGTTGATAAAACAAAGTTGCTCAATACATAACAAAAATGAATGGTTTTCTGTGGCTTTGGTTGCTTTTCTAAAGAGTGTGTAAATTTAAATCCCGTTTAAAGGTTCTCCTAAGAGGTTGGATACTTTTTCACGTCATCTGAGCTTAAGCAGATTTGTAGAAATTTATATCTGGACGGCTGCATTTTAGCAGGGGATCACGTATAAAAATGCAAACAAAAAGACGAAGTACTTAAGAAAAATACCTCGAAACCTTAAAATATCTAGATATTTCTGTGAAGGAAAGGGAATGGGCCCAAAAGCTTCTCTTTAGTTACACTGGAGATATGAAAGCAATGATAGGGGCACACGCATAGAGCTGGGGATAGGCGGAGTGGGATAAGGTGTATGGCCACCGAAGGTACGGCTGGTGTCGCAAAGTAGTTCACACCAAGGATAGACAACTCCCTGTGCTTTAGGTTTATGTAAGAGGAGCTGTATAGATACTATGAAAACAATATGGGAGTCGGTAATAGGCTATATTAATTTTCCTAATGAGCAAAAACAAAAAAAAGAAATCACAACCAAGGAATTATGCCCTTTTTCTATAAGTAAGGCATGGGGGTAAATACAGATGTCAACTCAGACACACGGGAGGCCAAATATTTGCTCAGGGTCAGTCACAGCTGAATCAGACCAACTTCAATCTTCAATTCGTTTACTCCCCAACTACAGTAAATTCTGTTATACTGCTCTGAGGTGATCCCATGAAAAAAGAACATAAAGTGTGAGGTTGCCTTCCTGTTTTTGAACGTACTACTGTTTGAACCAAAATGAAAAATATATCTATCGGTGCCCTCCCCACTTCCCTTATCCCAACCATCGAGAAATGTGATAATTTAGCACACGAGGCTTTGCAACAAATTGTTGCCTCAAAAAAGCTGTTGTTGTTTAAGAGGTCAAATTTCAGAATTAGCTAAAACGTTTAGAGCAGACGGGTACACAGTAAAGGGGGGGGGGTCCAGGTCCCTGCCCCTCTAGATCTAAAAAATTATTGTGATCTTTCTTATAATTAAGTGTGCTCGGATTATTGTTTTGTATAAAGGTGGACCAAGAAATGATCCAGCAAATTATCGACCAGTTTCAATTTTATCAGTATTTAGTAAAATTTTGAAAAGGCTATGCTTTCTCGTCTCCTTACTTTTCTAAAATCTAAAAATTTTCTTCATGATTTTCAATTTGGTTTCCGAATGAAGCACTCCACTGAACATAACCTGTATGTGATACGTGCCTGTATGTGATACTTTTAAATTTGACACATTCTGCGTTAGATTCAGGATTAATTCCGGCTGCAATATATTCCCGGATATTCGTAAGGCATTCGATTCCTTAACCCTTGAAATTCTTCAATCGAAGATGTCTCGTTTTGGCATAAGAGGAAATGTATTTTCTTGGTTTCAGTCTTATTTGAATGATCGGTTAATTTCTGTTCATCCACTTTCCCGTTCACCCTCACAAGTGAATTTTGGCGTTCCTTAGGGATCAGTTTTAAGTCCTGTGCTATTTTGATTGATATAAATGATCTTTTTCATGTAGTAAAAAAACAAACTTATTAATTGCTGTAGATTTTGTCATCCCAAGTCTTCCCTTGACCATAGTGGTAACTATAGTTCGCCTTCTTCTGATGTCCTTGTTTGTTTTGATGATGACAGCACCCTTGGTACTTCGGGAAATTGCGAATCAAAGCTTCGATTAAATTCAGAAAATTTGTTTGCGAGAGTAATTTTATGGGTTCATGCTAATTATCTTATCCTAAATTTTTCCAGGTCCAGTTTTTTTTTCGTGTGTTTCTCAGGTTAATCCCCAGTTATCTGAAATTCACCAGCCAAATGGGATAATTCATATATCTAAAGATCGATATGTTTTTGTTTTTTTTGGGGGGGGCATTTTTTTGACGAAAACCTGTCTTTCAAGCGCCTCATTGGTTTGATTAAAATGACGATATGCAGGAGTCTCGATATTTTAAGGAAACTTAAACATACTTTTCTTGGATCAACTTTAAGAAATCCTTTTTCCCTGCTTGATCCAATCTTATGTTTCTTACTGTCAAATACTATGGATGTCAACCTTTTCTTCACTGTTAAAACTACTTTCTAAGGTTTACGATAAAGCTAGAAACCTCATTCAGGAAACTAATCGTTCAGGAGTTATCCCATTACTTGATCTCGAGTCACTGTATATTCTTTCGTGTGCATGTTTAACTTTTTCTCAGCTTCATGGTAACCTCCCCCGGTCCCTAAGTCTTCCGCCATCTTTTACCTCTGATCAGAATAATTATAATCTTCACAATACAAACAATCATATTCAAGTTTCTTCTACTCCTTGTGTAAGGTCAGATTATAATCCTTTAATGGCGAATCATATTGTGTGATAAATTGTCCATATCACCTCGAAGGTGCCACCCATTCGGTTTGTTAAAAAAAAAAAAGTTAAAATTCTTTGACTTCTTAGAAGTTATTTTTGTCTATTTATTTATCCAGAAGACTGATCACGGATGCGTTTCTATTTGTTTTTTTGTTTTTTTGTTCTAGTGTCCTTTTTAAGAGACCGTAAAGATTGGAGGGCAACTAAACCTCCTTCCAAGACCTAATTTGTCTCTTATTTTTTGACTTCTTAGAAGTTATTTTTGTCTATTTATTTATCCAGAAGACTGATCACGGATGCGTTTCTATTTGTTTTTTTGTTTTTTTGTTCTAGTGTCCTTTTTAAGAGACCGTAAAGATTGGAGGGCAACTAAACCTCCTTCCAAGACCTAATTTGTCTCTTATTTTGTTTTCAAATGTTATGATTTGAGATCAATTTGACAAAAAATTCATCTCCTTCAACTACCTACAAACGTATAATACAGAAGTAGATTTAGTGTTAAGACCTTTAAACGACGAAGCGACAATTTTGAATGAAAAAACACCGAATGCCTATACCACTATTTCCGATACGGTACATGCGATACCAATACGCCCGATACCGATACGCGCGATATCGATACGCCCGATAACACATACAGCCCTTCCCCAGGGACTATGGAGGGCCGTATCATCATCAAAACCATATATATTAAACCTTTGAACTATGTTAAACAAAATGTCTATCTCAAAATTTTTATAGGACTAGTTGGGGGAGAGGGCCTGTAGGGAGGGTGGGGGGCTATTTGCCCTCCAATCTTTTTGGTCACTTAAAAAGGGCACTTACAAATTTAATTCCCTTTCGAATGAGCTATTACACATCTCTCTATAATGCTCTGGCCACCCCCTAGCCCTGCTAGAAAAAAAGGGAGACAGATCAGTGCTACCCATGCAAAAGTCATTTTCCTTGGTGTTGAAGGTGTAATTATTCTATACAAGGTTTTGGACATGCTGATTCCCATGGTGCACTTTTTATTTCGATTTGACACCATTTTCAAGGGGTTTCAGGCTCTTTTTCGAAATCACCATAAATTTCTTTTCGCAATAAACTTTTACTTCTAAGAACCGAAACAATAGTTACTACTCCTGATTCAGTGTCAGATGGCAATTTTTATCACTAGACAGTTTTTTTGAAAACACGTTTTTCAACTTTTGATTACTAAGGGCTGTGGTTCGCTCTTTACTAGGTTGCAGCTGCCGCTGCAACCATGATAAAACGCTAAATCTCTTCTACCAGCTAAATCGAACGCTTGCTCAAAATCTGTAAAACTGAGGTCTCAATTGTTTAATGACTCAGGCACTGCTCAATAGGGCCGTTTTTTAGCATTAAGATCTTACATCTAAGATCTTTCATCTTTCTGCAAAGATTATCGTTTTTTCAACTCATCTTGGTTCTAAGATCTTACAGCTCACTGATGTTAGCAAAAAGCATGAAAGACGCCATTTTTCTGCATTATAGAACAATGATGAGAGAACTTTGATGATATACTCATCATTGTTCTCAGACCGCTGATCAGAGCAGAATGATGAAAGACTTTTGCATAAAAACGATAAAAGATGTAAGATCTTAGTTCAAAAATTTCACTTTTAAGCGTTTTCTGACAAAAGATGTAAGAATTTAGCACATTGATAGTGAAAAAACGGCATTAATTATTAAAATAAGAGTGAAAATTTGGACAGAAAAAAAGCAAATGACCGTGCATTGTCAGTTTAATTGACACATACTGATATCTATTCCTTAAAGTATTGATGATGTTCTATTTATGAAAGTAAAAAAAAGGCGAAAAAATTTAAAACGTATTTTGTTTTCAGTAAAGCGTAAATTGTGTTCTGATCTTGAGAAGGGATGGGGGTTAGCAGCCTTATTCATGTTAATTTTTGCTTGTTTTGAGTTTGACTCGGCTATTTATTGTAATTTCTGTTCGTTTTGAGTTTCATTTATTTATTGATAGTGATTTGTGGTCGTTTTACGCTTGGAAGATTATTTGACTTTATTTCTGCTCATTTTTGGCTTAATGGAGCTCTTTTACTTTTCTTTGAAAAACTTGTTTTGTGGAAAATATTTTTAGAATTAATTTCTATTCGTTTTTTACTGATAGTATTTTTAATTTAATTTTATAACTGCTAAAGTTGATCTGAAAAATAAAACTTAATATCATTCCCAAAAGTTTCTATCTATGCTCTTTGACAACCTGGATACACTTACACTCTATTTATTTATTTAAATTGTAAGAGTAGAAGTAGTAATAGTAGTATATCAATAAGTTTCAACTTAATACCCCCCAGTCGTTCTCGATATATTGCTGAAGTGTCTTATTGGAACCCATAAACACAGTGCTTTTGATTTAGTTTAAAGCAACATTTAATTTTAAAGCATTATGGACCAATCGCATAATTGTGGGGGGTGGACATTAGTTACTGGACCGTTCTACAATGCTGAACAAAATGGCTATCTCGAAACGTTGACTGGATACGTTTGGAAAATTAATGGGCTTGAGAAAAGGATTTCTTGCCTTCCGATCTCTTTTTACTCTTAATTAATTAAAAAAAACATTTTGCACAAAATAAGTTTTTCAAAAAAAGTAAAGAACTCCATTAAACCAAAAATGAACAAAAATTGAATCAAATAATCTACCAAGCATACAACTACCACAAATCAGTAGGCTATCAATAAATAAATGAAATCCAAAACAAACAGAAATTAAAATAAATAACAGGGGCAAACTCAAAACGAGCATAAAATAATACGAGTAGGGTTCTAAGCCCCTATGCTTTCTAAAAGCCAGAATATAATTTGTACTTTACTGAAAAAATTCAAATGAATCATAGGCAGCGCGCTAGCGCTGCCTAAGTAAAGAGCGATGTGGGCACAATGTGTTTTTTTTCTCCATACCAGGGCACTTCTTATCGAAAAAGTTGTCGTAGAAAGCTCAAAAAGGGCTCATTCGATTGCAAATTGGAGTGGCTAGTGCCCTTTTTAATAGTCGAAAGTGATTGGAGGGCAACTAGCCCCCCCCACGCCCATCATAACCCCAAACACATCCAATGAAAATTTTGAGATAGCCATTTTGTTCAGCGTAGTTAATTTCCACATAGAAAATATCTTTTTGAGGAGGACACTCCCACACAACCCTCGGGGCAAGGGTTTTAAGTTATGCCCTGAGGGTATATAAGGTTTTTATAGAAGGCGTTGTCGTAGAAAGTTCAAAAAAGGCTCATTCGATTGCAAATTCAAAGGGCTAGTGCCCCTTTTAACAGTCGAAAGTGATTGGAGGGCAACTAGCCCCCCCCCACGCCCATCATTCCCCCAAACACAACCAATAAAAATTTTGAGATAGCCATTTTGTTCAGCGTAGTTGATTTCCACATAGAAAAATATCTTTTTGAGGAGGACACTCCCCCAAAACCCTCGGGGCAAGGGTTTTAAGTTATGCCCTGGAGGCATATAAGGTTTTTTATAGAAGGCGTTGTCGTAGAAACTTCAAAAGAGGCTCATTCGATTGGAAATTCAAAGGGCTAGTGCCCGTTTTAATATTCGAAAGTGATCGGAGGGCAACTATCCCCCCCCCCCGCACCCATCATTCCCCCAAACACATCCAATCAAAATTTTGAGATAGCCATTTTGTTCAGCGTAGTTGATTTCCAGATAGAAAATATGTTTTTGAGGAGGACACTCCCCTAAAACCCTCGGGGCAAGGGTTTTAAGTTATGCCCTGGGGGTATATAAGGTTTTTATAGAAGGCGTTGTCGTAGAAACTTCAAGAAAGGCTCATTCGATTGGAAATTCAAAGGGCTAGTGCCGTTTTTAATAGTCGAAAGTGTTTGGAGGGCAACTAGCCCCCCCCCCCCCCCACGCCCGTCATTCCCCAAACACATCCAATCAAAATTTTGAGATAGCCATTTTGTTCAGCGTAGTTGATTTCCAGATAAAAAACATATTTTGAGGAGGTCACTCCCCCACAACTCCCGGGGCAAGGGTTGTAAGCTATGCCATGGGGGCATATAAGGTTTTTATAGAAGGCGTTGTCATAGAAACTTGAATGGATTGAAAACTGATTGGAAATTCAAAGGGCTGGTGCCCTTTTTAATAGTTGAAAGTGATTGAACGGTAACTAACCCCCCTCTCACGCCCACCTTTTCCCCAAACACATCCAATCAAAATTTTAAGCTAGCTATTTTGTTCAACGTAGTTTAAAGTTCTGGAAATTAGGTCTTTGAGGATGGCAGCCCACTCACAGCCCTCAGGACAAGGATTGTAAGTTATGCCCTGGGGGCATATAAAGTTTTTATAGAAAGCGTTGTCGTAGAAACTTCAAAAAGGGCTCATTCGATTAGAAATTGAAATGGCTTGTGCCCTTTTTAATAGTCAAAAGTGATTGGAAGGCAACTAACACCCCTTGCACGCCCACCATTTCCCCAAACACATCCAATCAAAATTTTTAGATAGCCATTTTGTTCAGTGTTGTGGATTTCCACATAGAAATTATGTTTTTGAGGAGGACACTCCCCCACAGCCCTCAGGGCAAGGGTTGTAAGTTATGTCCTGGGGGCATATAAGGTTTTTACTGAACGCGTCGTCGTAGAAACTTCAAAAAGGGCTCATTCGATTGGAAATTGAAATGGCTAGTGCCCTTTTTAATAGTCAAAAGTGATTGGAAGGCAACTAACACCCCTTGCACGCCCACCATTTACCCAAACATATCCAATCCAAATTTTTAGATAGTCATTTTGTTCCACGCAGTTTAAAGTTCAAGAAATTATACCTTTGAGCAGGACACTCCCCCCACAGTCTTCAGAGCAAGGGTTATAAGTTATGCTCTGGGGGCATATAAGGTTTTTATTGAAATGTTTGTCGTAGAAACTTGAAAAAGGGCTCATTCGATTGAAAATTCAAAGAGCTAGTGCCCTTTATAGTAGTCGAAACTGATTTGAGGGCAACTAGCCCCCCTCTCACGCCAACCTTTTCCCCAAACACATCCAATCAAAATTTTTAGACAGCCATTTTATACAACGCAGTTGAAATTTTTGGAAATTAGGTCTTTAAGGATGACAACTCATCCCCCCCCCACAACCCTCAGGGCAAAGGTTTTCAGTTATGCCCTGGGAGCGTGTAAGGTTTTTATTGAAATTGATGTTGTAAAAACATCCAAAAGGGCTCATTCAATTGAAAATTGAAAGGGCTATTGCCCTTTTAATAGTCGAAAGTGATTGAAGGGCAACTAACCCCCCATCTCACGCCAACCATATCCCCAAGCACATCCTATCAAAATTTTGAAATATCCATTTTGTTCAACGTATTCGAAAGTTCTGGAAATGAGGTCTTTTAGGATGATAGCCCCATCAGAGCTTTCAGTGCAAGGGTTGTAAGTTATGCCCTGGGGGCATATAAGGTTTATATAGAAAGTTTCTGTAGAAATCTCAAAAGGGGCTCATTTGATTGGAAATTGAAATTGCCCTTTTTAATAGTCGAAAGTGAAGGCAGAGTAATAAACCCCCTCTTACGCCCTCCATTTCCCCAAACACATTCAATAAAAGTTTAGAGATAGCCATTTTGTTCAACGTAGTTGAAAGTTCTGGAAATTATGTATTTAAGGATGACAAACCCCCCCAGAGTTCCCAGAGCAAAGGTTGTAAGCTATGCCCTGGGGGCATATAAGGTTTTTAATGATAGAGACTCTATGATAAAAACTTCAAAAGGGACTCATTCAATTGGAAATTGAGAGGGCTAGTGCCCTTTTTAGTAGTTGAAAGTGATTGGACGGTAACTAACCCCTCTCTCACGCCCACCATTCCCCCAAACACATCCAATCAAAATTTTCAGATAGCCATTTTGTTCAACATAGTAGAAAGTTCTGGAAGTTAGGTCTGTGAGGATGACGAACCCCTCCCCCCAGCCCTCAGGGCGAGGGTTGTAAGTTATCCCCTGGGGGCATGTAAAGTTTTTATTGAAAGCGTTGTCGTAGGAACTTCAAAAGGGCTCATTTGATTGGAAATTGAAAGGGCTAGTGCCTTTTTTAATAATTGAAAGCGATTGGAGAAAGATTAATACCCCTCTCACGCCCACCATTTTCCCAGACACATCCAATCAAAATTTTGAGATTGCCATTTTGTTTAACGTAGTTGAAAGTTCTGGAAATTAGGTCTTAGAGGATGACAACCACCCTCAGAGCCCTTAGAATAAGAGTTGTAATTTATGCCCTTGGGGCATATAAGGTGTTTATGGGAAGTGTTTTCGTAGAAACTCAAAAAGGGCTCATTTGATTGGAAATCGAAAGGCCTAGTGCCCTTTTAATAGTCGAAAGTGATTGGAAGGCTTGACATTTTTATAGTAAAGATCGATATGGGTATAATGTATTATTTTTTTGTTGTTGTTGTTGTTTAGACCAGCACTTTGTATGGAAGGAGTTGTCGTAAGAACTTCGAAAAGGGCTCATTCGATTGAAAATAGAAAGGGCTCATGCCCTTTTTAATAGTCGAAAGTGATTGGAGGAAAACTAATCCCCCTCCCACGCCCACCCTCCCATTTGACTTTATGTTTAAAAATTAAATGTTGCCATAAGATTAAATCAAAATGCACTGTGTTAATGCTAATTCCCAATAAGGCATCTCAGCAGTATCCCAAGAACGACTGAGGGTTTTATGTTCAAACTTTTGGGGCTGCTTCTGCTCTTAAAATTTAACCAAATCAAAATAGCGTAAGTGTATCCAAGCTATCAAAGAAAGATGAGGAAAACTTTTTTGTGGAAAAAGTTTTTTTTAATTAATTTACAGAAAAAAATGTGAATTGTCAGTTTAATATACATATGCTGATATTTTTTCCTTATAGATTAAAAAAACTTTTTCCACATAATAAGTTTTTCAAAGAAAAGTAAAGAACTCCATTAAACAAAAAATGAGCAAAAATAAAATCAAATAATCTACCAAGCTCGAAACTACCACAAATCAGCATCGATAAATGAATGAAACCCAAAACGAACAGAAATTACAATAAATAACCGAGTCAAACTCAAAACGAGCAGAAATTAACATAAGTTGGGCGCAAAACCCCTATGCCTTCCCAAGGCCAGAACAAAATTTGCACTTTACTGAAAAAAATATAAATGTTTTTACTTTTATAACTTTAATAAATCAAATAATTTTAACATTTTGATCACTAAATATCAGTATATGTATATTAAACCGACATTGTACATTCATTTGTATTTTTTTCTTTTCTTACACTATTTTGATTTGGCTAAATTTTAAGAGCTGAAGTAGCCACAAAAGTTTGAACATAATACCCTCAGTCGTTCTTGGGATACTGCTGAGATGCCTTATTGGGAATTAGCATTATCACAGTGCATTTTGATTTAATCTTAAGGCCCTATTTAGTTTTTAAACATAATGGGCAAATGGGAGGGTGGAAGTGGAAGGGGGACTAGTTGCCCTCCAATCATTTTCGACTATTAAAAAGGGCATCAGCCCTTTCTATTTTCAATCGAATGAGCCCTTTTCGAAGTTCCCACGACAACTTCTCCGATACGAAGTGCCCTGGTCTAAACAACAACAACACAAAAAATAATACATTATACCCACATCGATCTTTACTATAAAAATGTCAAGTCTTCCAATCACTTTCTTGGGATACTGCTGATATGCCTTATTGGGAATTAGCATTATCACAGTGCATTTTGATTTAATCTTAAGGCAACATTTAGTTTTTAAACATAATGGGCAAATGGGAGGGTGGGAGTGGAAGGGGGATTAATTGCCTCCAACCACTTTCGACTATTAAAAAGGGCATCAGCCCTTTCTATTTTCAATCGAAAGAGCCCCTTTCGAAGTTCCCACGACAACTCCTTCGATACGAAGTGCCCTGGTCTAAACAACAACAACAACAAAAATATTACTAATCACTTTCGACTATTAAAAAGGGCACTAGCCCTTTGAATTCCAAATCGAATGAGCCTGTTTTGAAGTTTCTACGACAACGCCTTCTTACAAAAACCTTATGTGCCCCCAGGGCATAACTTAAACCCTTGTCCCGAAGGTTGCGGGGGAGTGTCCTCCTCAAAAACATATTTTCTATCTGAAAATCAACTACGCAAAACAAAATGGCTATCTAAAAATTTTGATTGAATGTGTTTGGGGGAATGATGGGCGTGGGGGGGGGGGCTAGTTGCCCTCCAATCACTTTCGACTATTAAAAAGGGCACTATCCCTTTGAATTTCAAATCAAATGAGCCCTTTTCTGAAGTTTCTACGACAACACCTTCTAGAAAACCTTATATGCCCCAAGGCATTGTGAAGTATGGTGTATTTCTCTAAAGAGATACCGTCTTATTGGTCCCAGTGGGGGTTGATCAAGCCTCCACGAGGACAAGACCTTGGGTAGCGTGGTAGGCAGGATTCGTATCTACTCAAGATGTTGCTAAAACTACTTTAATAAACTAATAGACAAAATACAATACTAGAGTACACTCGTGAACAGTCTTCTTGAAGCCGTAGAGAATCCGAGCTATTGTCAACTTGCACCGGCTGGCACCGTTGATTTGGAAGTGGCTGCTGCACTTTCCAAGCTCACCGTCTATAGTTGGCTAGTGGAGGTTACTGGAACTCTCCGACGGCAGTGATGTGGAGGTTATTGTTAAACTCTCCCAGCGCACCGTATTTTATAGAAAGGTGGAGGTTGCTCGAACTCTCCCAGCGGTGTTCCTCTAACCACTTGTCACTGTTGGTTCTCAAAGCTGAACTGTCCACAAGTTGTCTTTTCCCCCTTCTTATCTTCCAAGGCCCAAGCATACAATTCTGGTTCCATGACCCCCAAAGTAGCCTCTCATTGGCTGGCAGGTTTTTGGTCATGTGATCCACTACCTTGAATAGAAAAGAAGGCAGAAACAAGTACTTAAAACAACACATACCCAACTATACCCTTGAAGTGGAACATGCACTAAATACCAAAAATATACCCTTAACGTAATAAAACACTAAATACGAGAAATACACTTATATCTAACTTGCGTAAGCCTAGCAACAATCTTTACATTTCTCCCCCCTCTTTTATTGAAAAAAAAACCATTTTTATTACTTTTTTTCATACGTTTTAAATTAATTTTTATTCCTTCCCTAAACTACATTTGTTATTATTCATTGTCCCCTTGTTCGACTATTCTAAAACCATTTTTTTTCATTTCTCTATAATCAATCCATAATTTCCTTAATTTGAGGAGAATCACCGTGAA
The DNA here is from genome assembly GCA_027921565.1 of Artemia sinica. Lineage (NCBI taxonomy): Eukaryota > Metazoa > Arthropoda > Branchiopoda > Anostraca > Artemiidae > Artemia > Artemia sinica. The sequence continues at coordinate 28,476,509 of CM051270.1, read as the reverse complement.
AATTCCGATAAGGATTAGAAAAATTAACGTGCCGCCAGTCATGATCCCAATACTCATGGACTGTGCTGATTCAATTTTTCTGTGTAATTTGGTTTTGCTCAAAATAGATTTTAGGCTATTTATGCCTTTTTCAGAATACATCTCTCTCTCGAGAAAGCTATGAATTTTTTTGAAGTCTAATGATTCGAAATCAAAATTAAGTTTTGTAGCATTGAAAAGAATTTTATTATGAGCAAATTACTATCTATAGAAAATGCATGAAATAAGTGCGACGGAGGAATATTTTCAGCCAAACTTGGGTTCAGCATAGGACCCGTTATATTTCGACGAAGACATGAATCACAATTTTTGACATAATTTTGTACAAGCACCGGCAAGTTTTCAAAAACTGCAAATTCGCGTACTCGTTCTAGCGTTTTTATATACCCTTGATGGGCACCTAACAATAATTTGTTATGCATTAAGGCAATGGTTGTGGAGATAAGTTCTTTTGGTACCAAAATTTTATATTTATTTACGCGTCTTTTATCTCCAGTACTATCGACTGCATAAACTAGCCCATTATGAATTACCAGTTCATATTTTAGAAGCCATTTTGGTAATATATTTGCTTCATTTGCCTCAATTTTTAGCCTGGGAGACTCTATACCAGATTCATGTACATGATTTCCCTGTGAGCACAAGCTTGTGCCACCTTTGCGCGCCGGAATGCCACCCTTTTCTGCATCCCTATGGATGCAACCCTTTTTTGCATCCCTTAGAGGGGCCTCGGTGGCTTCCCTCTGGATTACATGACCCCTTGTCATGACTTGCTCGTGACTAATAGGCACGATAGGCCTACCCCTCACGGTTGACCGACTATTACAAATTACAGACTTTGGGTCCGATTCCTGAGACTCCATTTCCCGAAAATCAAATCGTTTTCCGGGTACAGTTTCCAAAAATTTGTACGCTGCTTTTATTTCTTTATCGCGCTTTTGAGCCTGTCTGAGTTCCTTCTCTCCTAGTCCAATAAAATCAACATATTCACCATGAAGGCAGTCAAATTCCTGTTCCAATTCATCAAGATTAACTTTTCTGTATTTTTCAACAAATTCAGAACTAGGGCGGCTCAAATAGTCGCTAGGATTTTTAACTCCAGGAATGTGATGAAAGGTAAATTGCTCACTGTCTATTAAAACAGCAATACGGTATAACTTGCTATTTACGTCTTTAGCTCTCTTTAAATAAGATAGGGCCCTGCAATCTGTATAGCAATGTGTATGAGCGGACCATAGAAAGGTTTTTTGAAAATGTTTAATCCCGGAATAAAGTGCGAATAATTCTCTATTATGATTGTCATATCTAGATGCGGGTCCGCTGAGAATTTTAGAATAGCTTGCAACTATTTGAAAGCGATCTGTGGTTTTGCATTTTACACAAAGTAGAGCGCTAATTGCTTTCATGCTAGCATCTGTGAACAAATGAAAATCCTCTGATTTCGATGGAAAACGGAGTAGAATTGTGTGTGGATTAGTAAGTTCGGATTTAGTTTTTCAAAAGCCTCCATTTCGGTGGGTCCAAAAACAAATGGGACATTTTTGCGAGTTAGGCGAACCAAAGGATATGAAATTTCTGCGTAGTTAAGGTAAAAACTTCGTAGAAATGAAGTCATGCCTAGGAAACCACGAACGTCCGAAACGTCCTTAGGCGGTGTCATCGCCCTAATCGCTTCAACCTTTGATTCCTGGGGAGAGATCCCTTCGGGTGAGACTTTGAATCCTAACAGATTGACTGAATTTGCAAAAAACAGCATTTTGATAAATTGAGTTTAAGGTTGAATTCACGTATCCTTTCAAAAACAATTTGTAAATGTCTCAAATGATCTTCAAATTTTTCGCTTTCCGTATGTATTGTTAGGTCATCTACGTACCAACTCAGAAAATCAGAGAAATTTATTTCGTCATTTGTTTTACTAGGGACGTCCCGAAAAATTATTCCCAAAAATTCTAAAAATTGTCTAGGACTGCTTTTAGCTCCCATTGGTGCTTTTAAAAATCGGTATGACATACCTTTAACATTGAAAGAAAATAATTGGCGACTTTCTTCGGATAAATTGCATGCATAAAAGGAGTGTTTGATGTCTAATGTAGAGAATTGTTTTTTCCCTGCCATATCAGTTATAACTTCTTCAATTCTGCGAATTTCCCATTGACTATCTTTAATACCTTTATTGACTTCTCTAAGATCAATTAAGAACCTACTTATGTTTTCTTCATTCCAAAGATGTTTGGGTAAGATTTTGCCCACTTTATTAGGTTCACCAATGATAGAAACAGGTGAGTTGAATGGTGATCGACCACTTCAATAATCTTAGCTCGAAGCATTTCCTTAACGTGTTTCATTATTACTTCCTGCATTAAAAATGGTAATGGAAATTGTTTTTTGCTTTTAATTGGAACTGTTTCATCAATTGGAACGACAAACCCATCTAAGTCATTACCCCCAATATCATAAGCAGTGCGAGCGAATACATCTTTAAATTTACAAATGAAAGTTTTAAATTTTTCACTATTTTTATCGGTTAATTCTCCGGTATTGACATGTTTTAAAAATTCATCATTAGGCCATTCAGTTTTTAAATCTACCTGAGTTTTATTGCTTTGAGAAAATTCATTTTCAGCACAGGCTGCAATTAACCCAGAGCTTGAGGCTAAGTCGTCTGGGAGAAGCTCAAAATGTCCCATTAATTTACCTCTTAATAAGGTTACCTTATCTTGCGTGGGGTTAAAAAATACTAAGGGAAATGAGGAATGAGACACTTCACTGATTGACCCTGAAATACAGATTTGCCACGCTGGTGAAGGCGTGAACATCAGACAATCCCCATGAGCTACAGGACATTGGTTGCTAGATTGCGGTTTCACTTTGATTATTCTAAAAGAGTTTGGTGAAATGGTTATCTGTTTAGCTACATATACATTTCCTGTACAAGCGTTACCAGTGTTTTCGGCAAAAAAAGCGCTAAAATTTTCTAGATATAGACTATTGGAGCCTAAACTGATTTGGTTTCGACGGGTATCAAGAGAAATTTCCAAGCAATTTAAGAAATCATAGCCTACTATTAGAGGAAACTTAAGTTCACTAATAACGAGAAATTCCCAATGAATTTTTCTTTGTTTCACTCCGTCAGATATAGCAACAAGAATTTTGATTTTCCCCAAAACATGCAAAATATTTCCACTCAAGGATTTTACAGCTGAAAATGACGTTTTAATTTTCTTTTGTATTTGCTCCGGAAGGCTGTAGAATAAATTTTCCGATAAAGTGACCTTTGACAACCGGTGTCAATAAATGCTAAAATTTTAATAGATTCGCACAATATTACATCATACATAAATGGAAATGAGACACAGTTGGTTGATTCTGGTATACTCAAATAACAAATTTGTGAATCAGAACGGTTCACAGAAGAAATATTATTTATTAGAGGACTTCGCATAAGGTTCGACTCGGCCTCCGGTAAAGTCGAATTATTTAGTTTTTTTGGTTTCCTTGTGGTAGATTTATAGGCGCTGGGGCTAAGCAAAATTTTGACTTGTGCCCTATTTCACCACAGCGGATACACGTTATAGGTTCCTTACATTCAGATTGTCTATGTGGACCCCTACAATTCCAACATTTTATGCGAGCATTATTTCTACCACTAAAATCATTCCTGAAATAATTACCTCTAGTTGATCTTGACATAGAGGGAGTTCGGCTTTGTGACATATCATGGTTAATGTTTTGACTGCTGAGTGCTGCAGTTAAAACTTCATTAGGACTACAAAATGTTAAATCTATTGTTTCAAATTTCCTAGCTAGTTCTAGTAGTTCATCATTATCGCAATCTGGTGATGCTTGTTCCATTACTCGGCGCGCGATATTAGTTTTTAAGCCACTTTTAAAAATGTTGATATGAGACTACTGGCGTCGTTTTGGTCGGCTGACTTGCAATAATCCTTTGCCTTACCAACTATTCTAGAATAAAATTGAGAGACTAATTCGTTCTCTTTCTGTTTTTCTCTAACTAATTCTTGTAGTTTTTGTCCTACACTTTTTTCTGGGCAAAAGGCTATTTTAAGGGTTCTTTCGAGGTCTGAAAGATTTTGATACTGTCCGGATCAACATTATACAGAAATCTCTGAATCTCCCCCCTGGTGTAACAGATAGCCTGAGACACCATAGAGGCGTCCCCCTTGGACTGACTCTTTTGTATTTGTTTTAGAGTTAAGATCCAGGAATGAATATCGCCTGGATGCGAAAGTATAGGAATTGGCGGACATTGTTCTATATAATAATTAACAGGCATAGGAGGAGTTGGTTGGTAAATATCAGAACTAACTCTCTGCGAGGTCAGACGAGCCTCTGCATCTGCTAGCCTAGCTTCGAGGTCTTTAACATGGGCCTCTAAGTCGGCCGGCATGGTTTTAAATTTAAGGCTAGGAAATAGAGACAGCTTAACGAATTATTAGAAAGGAGTTTCTAAAGAGTAGTCAACAACACCGTGAGTAGCTGCCACCAATGTGAAGTATGGTGTATTTCTCTAAAGAGATACCGTCTTATTGGTCCCCAGTGGGGGTTGATCAAGCCTCCACGAGGACAAGACCTTGGGTAGCGTGGTAGGCAGGAACCGTATCTACTCAAGATGTTGCTAAAACTACTTTAATAAACTAATAGACAAAATACAATACTAGAGTACACTCGTGAACAGTCTTCTTGAAGCCGTAGAGAATCCGAGCTATTGTCAACTTGCACCGGCTGGCACCGTTGATTTGGAAGTGGCTGCTGCACTTTCCAAGCTCACCGTCTATAGTTGGCTAGTGGAGGTTACTGGAACTCTCCGACGGCAGTGATGTGGAGGTTATTGTTAAACTCTCCCAGCGCACCGTATATTATAGAAAGGTGGAGGTTGCTCGAACTCTCCCAGCGGTGTTCCTCTAACCACTTGTCACTGTTGGTTCTCAAAGCTGAACTGTCCACAAGTTGTCTTTTCCCCCTTCTTATCTTCCAAGGCCCAAGCATGGAATTCTGGTTCCATGACCCCCAAAGTAGCCTCTCATTGGCTGGCAGGTTTTTGGTCATGTGATCCACTACCTTGAATAGAAAAGAAGGCAGAAACAAGTACATAAACAACACATACCCAACTATACCCTTGAAGTGGAACATAAACTAAATACCAAAAATATACCCTTAACGTAATAAAACACTAAATACGAGAAATACACTTATATCTAACTTGCGTAAGCCTAGCAACAATCTTTACAGCATAACTTAAAACCCTTGCCCTGAGGGCTGTGGCAGAGTATCCTCCTCAAAAACATATTTTCTATCTTTAAATCAATTACGGTGAACAAAATGGCTATCTCAAAATTTTAACTGGATGTGTTTGGGGGAATGATGGGCGTGGAGGGGGGGCTAGTTGCCCTCCGATCACTTTCGTCTATTAAAAAGGGCACTAGCCCTTTGAATTTCCAATCGAATTAGCCTTTTTTGAAGTTTCTACGACAACACCTTCTATAAAAACATTATATGCCCCCAGGGCCCTGAGGGTTGTGGGGGAGTGTCCTTCTCAAAAACATATTTTCTATCTGGAAATCAACTAGCCTACGCTAAACAAAATGACTATCTCAAAATTTTGATTGGATGCGTTTAGGTGAATGATGGACGTGGGGGGGGGCTAGTTGCCCTCCAATCACTTTCGACTATTAAAAAGGGCACTAGCAAAATTTGAATTTCCAATCAAATGAGCCCCTTTAGAAGTTTCTATGACAACGCCTTCTATAAAAACCTTATATACCCCAGGACATAACTTAAAACCCTTGCCCTGAGGGTTGTGGGGGAGTGTCCTCCTCAAAAACATATTTTCTATCGGGAAATCAACTACGCTGAACAAAATGGCTATCTCAAAATTTTGATTGGATGTGTTTTGGGGGAATAATGAGTATGGGGAGGGGCTAGTTCCTCTCCAGTCACTTTCAATTATTAAAAAGGGCACTAGCCCTTTGAATTCCAAATCAAATGAGCCTGTTTTGAAGTTTCTACGACAACGCCTTCTTATAAAAACCTTATATGCCCCCAGGGCATAACTTAAAACCTTTGCCCTGAGGGTTGTGGGAGAGTGTCCTCCTCAAAAACATATTTTCTATCTGAAAATCAACTACGCTGAACAAAACGGATATCTCAAAATTTTGATTGGATGTGTTTGGGGGAATGATGGGCGTGGGGGAGGGGGTTAGTTGCCCTCAATCCCTTTCGACTATTAAAAAGGGCACTAGCCCTTTGAATTTCCAATCGAATGAGCCTGTTTTGAACTTTCTACAACCACGCCTTCTATTAAAACCTTATATACCCCCAGGGCATAACTTAAAACCCTTGCACTGAGGGTTGTGGGGGAGTGTCCTCCTCAAAAACACATTTTCTATCTGGAAATCAACTACGCTGAACAAAATGGCTATCTCACAATTTTGATTGGATGTGTTTGGGTTAATGATGGGCGTGGGGGGGGGGGTACTATTTGCCCTCCAATCACTTTCGACTATTAAAAAGGGCACTAGCCCTTTGAATTTCCAATCGAATGAGCCTGTTTTGAAGTTTCTACGACAACGCCTTCTATAAAAACCTTATATGGCCCCAGGGCATAACTTAAAACCCTTGCCCCGAGGGTTGTGGGGGAGTGTCCTCCTCAAAAACACATTTTCTATCTAGAAATCAACTACGCTGAACAAAATGTCTATCTCAAAATTTCGATTGGATGCGTTTAGGTGAATGATTTGCGTGAGGGGGGGGGGCTAGTTGCCCTCCAATCACTTTCGACTATTAAAAAGGGCACTAGCAAAATTTGAATTTCCAATCAAATGAGCCCCTTTAGAAGTTTCTATGACAACGCCTTCTATAAAAACTTTATATACCCCAGGACAAAACTTAAAACCCTTGCCCTGAGGGTTGTTAGGGAGTGTCCTCCTCAAAAACATATTTTCTATCGGGAAATCAACTACGCTGAACAAAATGGCTATCTCAAAATTTTGATTGGATGTGTTTTGGGGGAATAATGGGTGTGGGGAGGGGCTAGTTCCTCTCCAGTCACTTTCAATTATTAAAAAGGGCACTAGCCCTTTGAATTCCAAATCAAATGAGCCTGTTTTGAAGTTTCTACGACAACACCTTCTTATAAAAACCTTATATGCCCCCAGGGCATAACTTAAAACCTTTGCCCTGAGGGTTGTGGGAGAGTGTCCTCCTCAAAAACATATTTTCTATCTGAAAATCAACTACGCTGAACAAAACGGATATCTCAAAATTTTGATTGGATGTGTTTGGGGGAATGATGGGCGTGGGGGAGGGGGTTAGTTGCCCTCAATCCCTTTCGACTATTAAAAAGGGCACTAGCCCTTTGAATTTCCAATCGAATGAGCCTGTTTTGAAGTTTCTACGACAATGCCTTCTATAAGAACCTTGTATGGCCCCAGGGCATAACTTAAAACCCTTGCACTGAGGGTTGTGGGGGAGTGTCCTCCTCAAAAACATATTTTCTATCTGAAAATCAACTACGCTGAACAAAACGGATATCTCAAAATTTTGATTGGATGTGTTTGGGTTAATGATGGGCGTGGGGGGGGGGGTACTATTTGCCCTCCAATCACTTTCGACTATTAAAAAGGGCACTAGCCCTTTGAATTTCCAATCGAATGAGCCTGTTTTGAAGTTTCTACGACAATGCCTTCTATAAGAACCTTGTATGGCCCCAGGGCATAACTTAAAACCCTTGCCCCGAGGGTTGTGGGGGAGTGTCCTCCTCAAAAACACATTTTCTATCTAGAAATCAACTACGCTGAACAAAATGGCTATCTCAAAATTTTGATTGGATGTGTTTGGGTTAATGATGGGCGTGGGGGGGGGGTCTATTTGCCCTCCAATCACTTTCGACTATTAAAAAGGGCACTAGAACTCTCGTTTTCCAATCGAATGGACCCCTTTTGAAGTCTCTATGACGACCCATTCTATATGAAGTGCCCTGCTATAAAGAAAAAAAAAACTGTACATTGTGTCAATATTTATCTTATATGCCCTCAGGGCATAACTTAAAACCCTTGCCCCGAGGGTTGTGGGGGAGTGTCCTCCTCAAAAAAATATTTTATATTTGGAAATCAACAACGCTGAACAAAATGGCTATCTCAAAATTTTGATTAGATGTGTTTGGGGGAAAGATGGGCGTGGGGGGGGGGCTATTGCCCCTCAATCACTTTCGACTATTAAAAAGGCCACTAGCCACTCCAATTTCCAATCGAATGAGCCCTTTTCGAAGTTTCTACGACAACTCCTTCGATACGAAGTGCCCGGGTATGGAAAAAAAAACACACATTGTGCCCACATCGTTCTTTACTTGGGCAGCGCTGGCGCGCTGCCTATGATTTCTACTTCTATTGATGAATAATGAAGAAGACCAGCATCCAGCCAGCGACTCGCAAAGTTTCTACCTCATGAATAGGTAAAATATCTTGTAAGTAAAAATTGGATTTGAGGAAGACTAAAATCTATTCTATAAATCATATACAACAACTTTCTATATAAACCTTATATGTCCCCAGGGCATAACTTACAACCCTTCCACTGAGGGCTCTGAGGGGGTTATCATCCTAAAAGACCTAATTTCCAGAACTTTCAACTACGTTGAACAAAACGGATATCTCAAAATTTTGATTGGATGTGTTTGGGAAAATGGTGGGCGTGAGAGGGGCGTTAGTCGCTATCCAATCATTTTCAACCATTAAAAAATGCATTAGCCCTTTCAATTTCCAATTGAATGAGCCCTTTTGAAGTTTCTACGACAACACTTTCAATAAAAACTTTATATGCCCCCAGGGCATAACTTACAACCCTTGCACTGACGGCTCTGAGGGGGTTATCATCCTAAAAGACAAAATTCAACTGAACACTTTCAACTTTGAACAAAATGGATATCTCAAAGTTTTAATTCCATGTATTTGGAAAAATGGTGGGCGTGAGAGGGGCGTTATTCGCTATCCAATCACTTTCAACTACTAAAAAAGGCACTAGCCCTTTCAATTTCCAATTGAATGGGGCCTTTTGAAGTTTCTACGACAACACTTTCAATAAAAACTTTATATGCCCCCAGGGCATAACTTACAACCCTTGCACTGACGGCTGTGGGGGAGGGGTTGTCATCTTAAAGACCTAATTTCCAAAACTTTCAACTACGTTGAATAAAATGGCTATCTAAAAATTTTGATTGGATGTGTTTGGGGAAAAGGTGGGCGTGAGAGGGGGGTTAGTTGCCCTCAAATCACTTTCGACTATTAAAAAGGGTAATAGTCCTTTGAATTTCAAATCGAATGAACCATTTTTCAAGTTTCTACGACAAAGATTTTAATTAAAACCTTATATGCCCCCAGGGCATAACTTATAATCCTTGCTCTGAGGGTCATGGGGAGTGTCCTCCTCAAAAATATGTTTTCTATCTGGAAATCAATTACCCTGAACAAAATGGCTATCTCAAAATTTTTATTGGATGGATTTGGGGGAATGATGGGTGTGGGAGGGGGGCTAGTTACCCTCCAATCACTTTCGACTATTAGAAAGGGTACTAGCCCTTTGAATATCCAATCGAATGAGCCTGTTTTGAAGTTTCTACGACAACGCTTCTATAAAAACCTTATATGCCCCCAGGGCATAACTTAAAACCCTTGCCCTGAGGGATGTGGGGGAGTGTCCTCCTCATAAACATATTTTCTATCAGGAAATCGACTACGCTGAACAAAATGGCTATCTAAAAATTTTGATTGGACGTGTTTGGGGGAATGAAGGGCGTGGGGGGGGGGCTAGTTGCCCTCCAATCACTTTCGACTATTAGAAAGGGTACTAGCCCTTTGAATATCCAATCGAATGAGCCTGTTTTGAAGTTTCTACTACAACGCCTTCTATCAAAACCTTATATGCCCCCAGGGCATAACTTAAAACCCTTGCCCTGAGGGTTTTGGGGGAGTGTCCTCCTCAAAAACATATTTTCTATGTGGAAATCAACTACGCTGAACAAAATAGCTATCTCAAAATTTTGATTGGATGTGTTTGGGGGAATCGTTGGGGGAATTTTGAAGTCTCTACGACAATGCCTTCTATAAAAACCTTATATGTCCCCAGGGCATAGCTTAAAACCCTTGCCCTGAGGGTTTAGGGGGAGTGTCCTCCCCAAAAACATATTTAATATCTGGAAATGAACTACGCTGAACAAAATGGCTATCTCAAAATTTTGATTGGATGTGTTTGGGGGAATGATGGGCGTGGGGGGGGGGGGGGGTGCTAGTTGCCCTCCAATCACGTTCGACTATTAAAAAGAGCACTAGCCATTCCAATTTCAAATCGAATGAGCCTTTTTGAAGTTTCTACGACGACTCCTTCGATACTAAGTGCCCGGGCATGGAGAAAAAAAAACACATTGTGCCCACGTCGTTCTTTACTTAGGCAGCGCTAGCGCGCTGCCTATGAAAATCTTAATTAATCTTTGATTTCTTAAAGTTATAAAACTTAAAACATAATTTATTTTTTTTTTAGTAAAGTACAAATTATATTCTGGATTTTAGAAAGCATAGGGGTTTAAAACCCTACCCTTTGGGGAAATGGTGGGCGTGAGGGGGGTTAGTTGCCCTTCAATCACTTTCGCCTATTAAAAAAGGGCACTAGCCCTTTCAATTTCCAATTGAGCCCTCTTTGAAGTTTCTACAACAACGCTTTCTATAAAAACCTTATATAACCCCAGGGCATAACTTACAACCCCTACCCTGAGGGCTGTGGGAGGTTATCATCCACAAAGACCTAATTTCCAGAACTTTCAACTACGATGAAAAAATGGCTTTCTCTAAATTTTGGATTGGATGTGTTTGGGGAAATGGTGGGTATGAGAGGGGGGGGGGGTAGATGCCCTGCAATTACTTTCTACTATTAAAAACTGCACTAGCCCTTCAAATTTCCAATCGAATGAGCCCTTTTTGAAGTTTCCACGACAAATCTTTCTATAAAAACCTTATATGCCCCCAGGGCATAACTTACAACCCTAGCCCTTAGGGCGGGGGGAGAGGGGTTGTCATCCTCAAATACCTCATTTCAGGAACTTTCAACCAAGTTGAACAAAATGGCTATCTCAAAATTTTGATTCGATGTGTTTGGAGGAAATGATGGGCATGAGAGGGGGGCAAGTTGCCCTCCAATCACTTTCGACTATTAAAAATGGCACTAGCCCTTTCAATTTCAAATCGTATGAGCCCTTTTGAAGATATATATATATATATATATATATATATATATATATATATATATAATATATATATATATATATATATATATATATATATATATATATATATATATATATATATATATATATATAACACGACACATCAGGAAAACTGAAAAATAAATGAAAATTAAAAATTTTAAAGCGGACACAGCTGAATTTACGCTACAGGGGGAGTCCTAGACAAACTTCAAGACCCCTTCGTTATTTTTCGTAAAAAGAAAAATCATTTTGCACCTTCTTTTGTATCTCTTATAAATAATACCTTTCAGAAAATTTTATCGGAAAATTTTAAACCTGAGAAATAAGGGGTGCCCAAGTGGCGACTTAGTGTCCCTCTTTAGAATAACTAAGATTCCATGACATTAAATTGGCCCAGAAAAGAAACCAGAATCTCCCAGAGCTGGCGCCCTAGACACCAACATTATCATTTTAAAACAAAAGCCAATCAAGACAATTTGCTCGTGTCATAAGGAAGAATGAGCCACCATGGCGAGAATACCAAGATAGGAATCACCACGTCTGTAGGTTCTTCCTCTCTTCTGGAAGGGGGAATATTATTTGTCAGCTCCTTCTCTTGATACCAGATATGATATAGCGAACCACAGGGCTTCGAAATATCATATATATATATATATATATATATAATATATATATATATATATATATATATATATATATATATATATATATATATATATATATATATATATATATATATATATATATCATATATATATATATATATATATATATATATATATATATATATATATATATATATATATATATATATATATATATATATATAATATATATATATATATATATATATATATATAAAATTCGAAGCTGTTCAAAATAGTCAATTCACATTATAAATTCTTATTTTTATTTTATTACTTAAAAAGTACGTGTATATACAAACACTAAATCGACAGGATTATTTCTTTGGTTACCTGAAATTAAAAAAAAAAAAAAAAAAAACACTAAAACTAAATGAACACGAGTTTAATTTGGGGTAATCATTTTTTCATTTAGATTCATAAATGCAGAGAAATTATATCACAGATATGCCCACTGAAGGGGATACTTCTAATCTTCAAGGCACTGGTTGCTGTACAAGTAATCCAAAGATCCTGAAAAAAAGAAACAATAAAAGGATGGTGACACAATAAGTATGAATAAGAACAGGGTGGTGAATTCAGCTATTAAATATACAAAAGCACAAATCAGCCTAAATAATTGGTACAGTACTGTGTTTTAGGTTACGAGCCTGAAAAAAATTTGCCATATCTTTGGAAAAAGCGGGAAAGACCCCCTAAAAGTTATAGAACCTTAATGAAGATCACACCATCAGATTCAGCGTATCAGAGAACCCTACTGTAGACGTTTCAAGCTCCTATCTGCAAAAATGTGGAATTTTGTATTTTTTGCCAGAAGAAAGATCACGGATGCGTGTTTATTTGTTTTTTGTTTGTTTTTTTTTCCCAGGGGTGATCGTATCGACACAGTTGTCCTAGAATATCGTGGGAGGGCTCATTGGAACGGAAATTAAAAGTTCTAGTGCCCTTTTTAAGTGACCAAAAAATGAAGGGCGCCTAGGCCCCCTCCCATGCTCATTTTTTTCCCAAAGTCACCCGATCATTATTTTGAGATAGCCATTTTGTTCAGCATGGTCGAAAATATGATAACTATGTCTCTTAGGATGACTTAATCCCCCAAAGTCCCCGGGGGGAGGGCTGAAAGTTATGAACTTTACCCAATGTTAACATGTAGTATTGGTTATTGGGAAGTATACTGACGTTTTAAGGGGGATTTTTTCTAGTAGTGGGGGGGGGGATGGGTCTGGAGTTATGTTGGAGGATCTTTACATGGAGGAAGTTTTCATGTGGGAAGGGACATTGCTATGAAGGGGGCGGCCAGATTTCCCAGCATTATTTAAAAAAAAGATCAGAAATTATATAAAAAAAACAAGTTTTTCAACTGAAAGTAAGGAGCAACATCAAAACTTAAACCGAACAGAAAATATTAAATACATGATTGGGTTCGCCCCCTAGTCAATACCTCGCCCTTTAAGCCAAAGATTTTTTAGTACTTTCATAAGAGCTATTTATTCTAATTAACAGCCTTTGTGATTAAGGGGTCATTTTTAAAGAATTGGAACAAAATTCGAACTTTAGTGTAAAGAGCAAGGTATTGACTAGGGGGCGCACCACCTAATATACGTAGTAAAAATATATGAATATAGAAATTCGGTACGTAAGTTAATTCGTAAGTTACGTATATTTATTACTAATAAAAACGTTCGTAAATAAAATTAAACAACGTTCGAGAAAGTCATTTAACCAAATAAAAGTAAAATTAATATGCAAATTTGGTGTTGATTATTCATGTACAGTGAGCTAAAATCAAAACCTGCATTTATTCAAAAAGTTCAAAAATTAAATAAATAAAACAAGTTTTTTTAACTGAAAGTAAGGACCGACGTTAAAACTTAAAACGAACAGAAATTATTCCGTATATGAAAGGGGGCTGTCCCCTCCTCAACGCCTCGCTCTTTACGCTAAACTTTGACTTTCCCACAACTCTATTTTTTTAAACAATATAAAACTTTAGCGTAAAGAGCGAGGCGTTGAGGAGGGGACAGCCCCTTTCATATACGGAATAATTTCTTTTCGTTTTAAGTTTTAACATCGGTCCTTACTTTCAGTTAAAAAGAACTTGTTTTTTTATTTAATTTTATTCATAAATGAGATTTTAAGAAGTCATATTTTTGGGAAATCTACCCTGTTCTGTCTCCCGGCTGAGAGATCGGGCTGAAACTTTCAGAACTATTTTGTGGAATAGTGAGAAAAGAGAGCTCTATAAATAATTCAATGAAGATGATGTTTTCTGCAGAGGGGGGGGGGAATCATATGGAGACTTTTATGAGGGGAGGAAGTTTCCAGGGGAATTTCTTAGAAGAAATTCTACACGGGGGGACTTCTACACATGATTTGAAAAATGGGCATAAATTAAGCAATAAAAAAACGAGTTTTTCGACTGAAAACAAGAAGCAAAATTAAAGCTTAAAACTAGCAGAAATTATTCCGTATATGCAGGGCCGGAAAAATCACGATGGGAACGATAGGGCCCAATCGGGCCCCGTGTTTGAAAGGGTACCAAACCGCCATCAAAATGAACAATTGATTTTTGAAATTGTAAAATGTTCTTAACAATTCCAGTAAACATTGCTTTTGGAGAGAGATCATTTTCCAGACTAAAACCAATAATAAAAAAAAAAACTATCTGATATCAACAATAAATCAGAATAGACTAAATAGTTTAGCAATTATGTTGATTGAAAGTGAAGACACAAGGAAAATAGATTTTAAAACCGTTTTAGAAGCATTTGCAGAACAAAAATTTACAAATATGTAAATTCATGTGCCCATATTTGGTGATGTAAATTTCAAAAGGCATTTTCAGCGGTTTCATAATATCTAGGGGACACAAACGTAAATTTATGTAAGCACAAAATCAGTACAAAAGAGGACAAAACAGTATGCTCAAAATGAAAAACACTGGACCATTAAATGAGACAGGATCACGGGAACGACTTGAGAAATGTAAATTTGCGACGGGTGATAATGAACAACTTTGAGAATCAAATGTGACAAGACCAATCCAAGCAGCTAAGGCAAAAGGCACTGAAATAAAATGTCTAAAGCAATGATAAACGAAAATAAAGATCAAAGAGAAATGTAGTTAGAATATTAGCGAAACCGACAATTAGAACAAGTCAAAACGAAATTGAAGAAAATAGAAATATGCAGTTAAAAGATAAGAGGCAGCAAGGATCACAACGACTCAAAAACGAAAGAGAAGAACAAAAAATATACGGTTACAAAATATGCGACAATGAGGATCAGAACGAATCAAAACGAAAATGAAGAACAGAGAAATGTGTGGTTAGAAGATATATGATCACGAGAACAAAGAAATATGCAGTTAAAAGATAATCATCAGCGAGAATTACAAGCAGCAGTAGTTTGAATTTTACTTGAAAATTTAATGTGTAGAGGGGGCCTCCCAGAAAAGTTCCAATCGGGCCCGTATCTAGTCGATCCGGCCCTGCGTATATAAGGGGGGATGCCCCTTCCTCAGCCCCCGCTCTTTGCGCTAAAATTTAAATTGTTGTCACAACCCTTTAAGAAAGACTGTTCAAACGCGATTGAATTTCTATTTGACGAAATTTTGTCGAATTTGAATGAGAAGTATTTTGAAAGAACTTTAAGACTTTATCGTAAAGAGCGAGATATAAGGAAGGAACAGTCCCCCCCCATATACAAAATTATTTCTGTTCGTTTTCGTTTTACTGTTGTTCCTTACTTTCAGTTGATTTAACGGACAGCAAAGATCAAACCCTAAATATCATCTTTGCATTCTAGGCATAAAATTTTTATCCGATGACCAATAAAATAAAAAGGTTTTAAGGTGTAAATGCTACGCAAATATCTGGCAATATATCTGAATGGTCAAGTCATAAAATATCCCCCGCTACAAGGTAAGAACAAACTTTTGAAATTGAGAGAGTCAATTGAATACATTTTTCGCATGAAAGAAAATGGAACCCGTATCAAAATGGAATAAGTAGGAGAAGGAAAAACAAAAGAACCTCTTAACTTTATTGCTTCAAAAACACTAAAACAACAATTAACTTTACCAGAAAAGCTTATTTAACGTCTTCAAATATAAGTCAAACTTCTTACTAGTCTCTTAAACTACCGCCGCTACTTTAAACAGATTGATAATGGGATTTACTAGTAGATCCACTTCAGATGTCCTATGTGATAGTATATAGAAGTATTTACTTAGGCTAAAACCTATTCAACGAGTCTACACAACTTAGAATTGGTCAATCACGCACTTACAAGAAAAAAAAGACGCTATAAACTAGGAGTAAGTATCCCCTGTAAGTTAATCGGAGACTGTATAGCTGTTTTAATGGAAAGGTTTTTTAATGATAAAAAAGGACCCAATAATACACATGAGCCTTTCAGAAGCTAAATTGATTAAGGGGCTAAAGCTTTCTTTTTGGATTTAGGCGTAATAAAATTCCATTTGCTCTTCACTTTTCAAAATTCGTTAGGACATACTTTAAAATGAGGATAGACAAAACACGTCAACCATTCCATTTTTTTTTCGGCAGTTTGACCAAATCTATGCTGAAATGTACTGAAACACGTCCTCCATACTCGAACACAAAAGAAAAAAAAATCCTAGACTCCCCCCTCCTTGGAGGAGCGGAATATTAAAATCAAAATCTGCAATCTATCTCCGTTTTGTTCTAATAACGTAGGTCTTTCCCAAACAGAGATTCGATTGAGCACAGACACACAAGCAAGGCCGTACCCAGCTTTTTTTTTCGGAGGGGGTTTTACTAAAACAAACATTTTCGGGGAGGGTTTTACACAAAAAAAAACTCAAAAAACTCATACAAAATTTGTTTATATCCATTTTTGTTACGTTTTTACGAGTCAGACAAACATTTCGGGGGGGGGGGGGGTCAAACCTCCCTTCCTTCTGGGTACGGCCTTGCACACAAGACCATAACACTATAGCTGTTGACAGGTGTTTTTTTTTAATATATCCCACCAGCCAGTCTTGTAATTGAACTGATACATTTTGACACTCCTCCTCCCCATCCATAGAGGTCAGAGCAAGTGCAGCAAAGCTATGAGCCTAGTTCGTATTTGCCATCTATTCTCGTTGGGATTAGATAGCCCCTTCAAAAGTGCTTGTGACAAGAATCTAGGGAGCCCATTGTTCTCTCTCAGAGAGGTCGAGTCAATCCTGAACTTAAAAAAAACATAGCTGGGACATTAACGGTTATTTCTGACAAAGCGAAAATGAGATCCAACAACCTCTTTGGTAGATATCTTGACGACTATAATTTAGATGCCTCACATAACAATTAGATTGATCTTCTTACTCAGCTAGGTTGAGATCGAAAGACTTCCTCTCAGGTACGTGCCCTATAAAGCCAAAACTAAGACATTTAACCTACTACTAATTTCCACTAAGTTTGGTTGAGGTCTAATATCATATTCTGGTTACCGTCTTGACGACAAGGAATTCAGAATCCCTCTCCTTTCAATAGGGTAGATTGTGCCCAGACACCAAAAAGCAAAACTAGGACATTGATTTTTACTTCCCATCAAGAGATTCCGTTGGTTGAATTCCGACATTCCCTTCTGGTAAAAGCAGGGGCGTTACTAGCCAAAATGTTTTGGGGGGGGGGCAAGGAATTTTACCGACTGGCTGGTCATTTTTACGACTGTTTTTGTCGGAAATTAGCATAATGTCCGTTTCGAATGCAATACGTAAAATCACTGCACGAGTCGGTAAAACCGCTGCATTTACCAATCGAGATTTAGACTTCGGTACATATCATGTCACTATTTTAACACTGTTTATTTATCAAATTGGAAAATTGTGGCACCATCTACAAAATCAATAGGGGCGTCAGAAAAATTGTGGCGCGAAGAGCCACGATTTTACCGACTTTCTTTACCGAGTGACCAAAAAAATTGGGGGGGGGGGCGTCCCCCCATACGTGACGGCCCTGGGTAGAAGTGGTAATGACAGAAATTTAGGACGTCCTCCACTGCTACACCTCCCTCAAGGTTTGGAAGCGCCCAGAATCCCAAAGGAACAACTATAACGCCAGCTCTTACTTCCTCTGAATCCAACGATCCCTACTGAAGGATATCTTGACGACAAGAAACTATGGTCGCTCTTCCTCCTCTTCGACAGAGGTTGAATTTGTCCCTGAGTAAAAAAAAATAAAAAAAATATATAGAAACATTACATAAAGAGGTAATTCCGAACAGGTTTGGTTGAGATCTAAAAAACCCTTTTGATTGTTCTGATAACAAGTATTTGGGAGCCCCCGTGCGTCATACACTCACATCAAATCGGTTCTCGATCTCCAACATGCATAACTAGGATATTAGCTCATACTTCCCACCAAGTTTAGTTAAGATCCGGTAATTTTTTTGTAGCAAATGCGCTGATAACATAATGATGAAGAATTATGGGACCCCTTCACCCAATAGGTTAATCCTATTGCTCGCTTAATCTTACTTCCAACAAAGTTTGATTGAGAGTCGACAACCTCTTTATAGATAATGTGATGATACAAATATTTAGGAACCCAGTCCGTCACATAGTCAAAATGGTTTCGAGATCCTGAAAGGCAGAGCCTAGTCACGAAGTTTAATTGAAAGTTAACAACCTGTTCTGGCAGATGTACTGGCGACAGAAAATTTAGAGACCTTCTCCGCCACATATGTCAAAATGGGTAAGGACACCGAAAAGCGCAAATAGGAAACTTAGCCTTTCTTTCCTAGATTCGGTAAGATCCGAAAGTCTCTTCAACAAAATTTCTTAGTTATGTCAATTTAAACCCTCTCCCCCCGAATAAAAACTATTATATTAGCTTTGACTTCCCATCAAGTTTTACTTGTTTTGCTTTTTTTGCAAGTTCTGCTTTGCTTGCATGTTTCTTGTCCTTACAACAAGAATACAGATACTCCCTCGCCAAACATAAGCCAAATCGAGTACAAAGTCCCGAAAGACACAACTAGGACATTTATTGCGGCTTCCCACCAATTTCGGTAGAGATCCAATAACTCATTCTAGTCGAGGTCGTGATGACAAAAATTTAGGTCTCCCGCAGCAAAGGATTTAATAGTTACATACCTCCCAGAGGTACGACTTGAGCATTCCCTTTTGCTTCCACCGATTTTTGGTTGACGTACAATAGCCCCTCCTCCTGGATGTCCTGATGATAAAAGTTTAAGGTCTCCTCCCTTTCCTCTCATCTGCAAAAGTTATGTCGAATCCTGATCCCAAAAAGCATAACTAGACCGTTAGTTCTTACTTCCCACCGAGTTTTGATAAGATCAAGTAATAATTTTCTGGTAAATGTTTTGACAACAGGAATTAAGGGATCCTCTCCCCTCACATGTATCGGACGAAAGAGTTCCAAAAACCACGACTAGAACGCTAATTCTTACTTCCGACCAAGTTCGGTTCTTGACTTCCGGAAGACATAACCACAACACTTGCTCTTATTTTTTTTATGTATGGTTCTACATTTCCCCTCTCCGATCCGACCACCTTTTCTGGTAGATGTCCTGATGAAATGGATGAAGGGACCCCCTTCCCCAAGGACCCTTAAAGGACAGATCTTGTCCAGAAACTCCAAAATCCCAACTAGCAGGCTCACTCTTACTTACCACAAAGTTTAATTGAAATCTGGTAGCTTTTTTGGTAGAAATTCTGATGAAAAGGCATGAGGTACCCCATCCCCCACCAGACATTTGATCATGGGATTGATCCGCAAAAAGTACAACCAGAACATTCATTTTCTTAGTTTCCAAAAATTTCGGTTGAGATCTGACAATCTCTTCTGTAGGATAAAAGGCCCCAATCCTAAAGAGGTCAGATCACCTTTCGATCGACAAAGGCGTAGCTAGGATACTGTAGCTCTTATTTTTGCGCTAAATTTGATCGAAATCCAGCCATCTGTTTTACCACATGTCAAAAGATATAATTCAAAGCATAACACTACGTCAAAGAGATAATTCTACGCTCTGGACGAGTCCCACATTATCCCTCTTCTGTAGGATAAGACCCCAACTCCAAAGAGATCAGGTCAGTTTTGTGATCTCCAAAGACGTAGCTAGGATATTGTATCTCTTATTTTTACGCTAAGCTTCATCGACATTCAACAGTTCCTTCTGCCAGGTGTCCTAAGATATATTTGAAAGCATATCACTATCCCAAAGAGATAATTCTACAGTCTGCACACTGAGTTCCACATTATCCCTAAAACATTTATCCCATTTAGTTTTCAATGTTTACTACAATAGATTTTCTTTTGTCTACTTATAAATTATTTGAAATTAATTGACGTTGACGTTTTTCCATTGCTTACCATACGAAAACTTTGACTTTCGTGTCTCAGAATCCTGAAGCTTGATTGAAGAATCTACTGAAGCTCAAGAAGTAAAAAAGTTCCCCAGGTTTTTATTGAAGGACATGGGATCAGAGGTGGGGGTGGGGGGGGGGTTTAAATAATGAGGATAGTGCTGGCAAAGAGGAATCTCCCTAACAAGGGTGGATCTAGCAGAAAATCTTGGGGGGGGGGGGGCAACATGCCAGGGGCGTCAATAATCGACCAAATTGACAAGTTTATTTAAAAAAAAGAGCGAAAAACAGAAAAAAATACGGGATGAGGGCACCTGAAAAATCTTGGGGGCCCGGGTCGCCAACCCTCTGGATCTGCCAGTGATCCCTCAATGGGTAAGAGTAGTTCTAAAAGGGTTTCAAAATAAGACGCAAAATGTTGAATCTTGAGGCTTTCTGTGTGAACATTGCAGAAGTAATTGTCTCTACATGCCCCTTGCTCCCTCTTAACAAGCTACTAGATATAACCCCTTTAAGTCTTATGTTAGTAATAACACTTTATGGTAGAGAAAACATTTTTTTTTATGTTAAAAAAGAAAAACAAAAAGGTCTCTCAGCACGCTTCCATAGCACAACGAATAAAAGCACCATCTATATAAGTGAGCATGTTTGAAATTCCGGCTCTACAGGGATACACATCGGACTAATTAAGTGGTTACTATAATGAGCCAATTTACAAATTACTTTTCTGCAATAAAAGTAACAAAAACATAAGAGGTAGAAGATTAAATTTCGAAATCAGCACAGTGGGATAGGAAAATTTTAATAGGAGGTTCGTAAAATGTTTCTCCTAAAATGTACAATCTCTTAGAAGAATCAAAGCAATGGCATCAGCATCGGATAACCCGATCTATAATGTCCAAATAGTTGGCTGATTTCCTCTGAATTGCAAAAATAAATTTCAGAAATTAAAGGCAGATTTATCTTTAAACCTCTCGTACGACTTTTTTC
The DNA here is from genome assembly GCA_027921565.1 of Artemia sinica. NCBI lineage: Eukaryota > Metazoa > Arthropoda > Branchiopoda > Anostraca > Artemiidae > Artemia > Artemia sinica. Next base: position 28,455,208 of record CM051270.1, on the reverse strand, counting down.
CTAGCTTTTAGGCACAGACCTCCAAAAGAAACAAAAAAAACTTGACGGGGCTTAGAGGAATCTCTTTGGGCCCAATACTTCACAACAAATGATTTGAACAGATTTTCTGCTCTTCTTTGTATTTTCATATGTTCTCTTCATAATTATTCTGGGAGACTCCTGTAAAGTTGTTTTATATATTTTAACAAGCTTCATTTAATGAATCATACAAAGGGTCCTAACACTCAATTTAATTTATCATGAGCAAAATTATTTTGGAAATGAGGACTTTTTCCCACTAAGGCAACGGCAGGCAAAACTAATCTGTACACTTATTTCGGCTATGAAATCAATATCCGTCCTCATCAAAAAGAATATAAGTAAAAAGAAACCATGAAACAACTCACAAAAGAAGCTATACACAAAAGAATAGCCTACCTGAGTCAGCTCAAGAATGTCACTCGTTTGGTAGTTTCAAAAAAATTTTAAGAAATTGTTTAATGTCTTGATGGTGACCCTAGCCTGGGTTAGAAACATTTATTGTGAGGGGTACTGAATTTGTCAAATATTTTTTGTGGCTTGGTTTCAAATATATATTTGGAATTTGGTTTAATTTATTGGATTGTCCTACATCTTCTTTTATTTTTTTTTTTGGGGGGGGGAGGTCTGTTAAAATCACTTTTTGTTTGGGTCTTTTAAGTATTGTTTTTTTTCTTCTTTGTTTTGTTTTGTGTGTGTGTGTCTTGAGTCTTTGAAAGGTTGAAATGCATTATATTGAAAATACTTTTCTTCTCTTTTTTTTTAGTATTTGTGCCATTTCTGTTTTTCCCATGTTTTTTTCCTGACCATAGAGCCTTACTCTATGTTGAAGTGTTTTTGTCGTAAATTTATTGGTTGAATAAATTGATTGATTGATTGAACGAACACAAAATTAAAAGAGGCTTAACAGGAGCCACAACTTAAAAGGGCCTTAAGAATTAGCCATACCAACTACATACTAATCCTACTGTTATACACTAAATCCAGCACAAATCGTCCGAGAGCAACACAGCTACGCATGCTCCTCCTCCACCCCACTCTTTAAAAGATTCACTCTTTACCTCCTCGAAGTATGCGAGCTATATGGTGAATTTTATATCCTAAAATTCACAAATGATTGTTTTATTGCATGAGTTTTTTTGGCATATTAGTTTCATTAGGTAATAAGACAAACTGTGATAGCAGTCCGAAATATCTACCACTTTATTGTTTTATATAAAGGCTTAATTCAGTTTATTTCATTTGTATTTTCCTCCAACAATTTCAGACTTGTATTCATGCCTGCACACAGGGAGGGGAATAAGGGGAGGGAGATACCACAAAACTAGTCTGAATGACCCCCGAAAAAGAACAGTGGCGCAACAGACGAAGCCCTTCCGAAAGACCATTGCTACTAAGGATCAGACTCCTATGCACCAACGTTGTACATATACTGGTAAGTATTTCTGGGCGTATCCCCGGTGTTTATCTGGCCGCATCTATACATTGTTAAGCATGTTCGATCGACTGTCTGAGTTTGTTTTTTCAGTAAATCTATAAGAATCAACTCCAAACAAACCTTTGATGTCATATTTCCGTCTTTTTAAATTATCATTTTCAATATACTGTCTGGAATTTTTCCTCTTTTTACACAAAATTGCACAGTTGTTTATTAAAAAAAATATATTCTCACGTTTTCAATTGTTTGAGTAGATTTCAAGGTTCATTAAATGGTTTTATTCTTTTTTCGGTAGGTGAGTGAACTTCAAGAGTGATTTAGCCCAAAATAATTCAGTCTAACTATCTTTGAGAGGAAATACAAAGCAATTTTAGAAGCATTAGAAAAGAGTTGAAAAAAGGGCCAGTTTATTCAATTTTTAGAAATTTAGATAAGCGTCACATTCATCACTTAATATCAAATTAGTTTTATAGAAGATATATGATTTGTGTAAAAGGTCAAGCAGTTTATTCAATTTTAGAAATTGAAAGTAGTACTAATACGAGTAGCAGCTAAACTAAATTCCAAACCATGCGTGGCGAAGCTGCCCAACCCATATAACCACAACATAAAAATAGAAATTTCGAATTGTTGATTTTCTTAAGTTTGGAGTAACTGGTTAAATGCATTTTAGCATGGATAAATAAAAAAAGAACAAAAATAAAGAACGTAGCCTCCCTCATACATATGATATATTAAGTTCTTCTTTTTACATGTTCAGCGTCACCCTTTACTTTCATTCGAAACATTTTTCATATGTATTTAGTTTTCGTTCTATTTAATGTCATGTTCAATTCATGCTAAATGTAAAGGGAGCTACCGCCAACCCCAACATCCTACTCTTTACACTGAAGTTTAAATTTTGCATAATTTATAAATTAAAAAGTACAACCCACACAACAGTTTTTTTGGGATATAGAATGCCAAAAATGATTTCTAAGTTTTTCAGAAGGACCAGGAGTCACAACAGACTACTCTTGATCCTGTGTGCAGATAAGCTTTTCAATTCAATATCTTTTTCATACCAAAAAGTATCTGCAGTAAAATGTGAACTGTCAACCCCTCCTTATATACGAGCTATGGCCACTTATTTTTTTCCAAATGAGTGCCATGAGTGGAGCTAGGAGGGCAAATCTTCCATCCATGTAAATGTGACGAGCTTCTCGCCAAGAGTTCAAAAATTTGGACGTGAAAATGCACTTTTTGAGGCTTCAAGCACTCCTCCTCCTAAAAACACCACCACTGGCACAACTATTAATTTTGTATGACTCTCATCCTGTGAATACAGTCTCTGAAAACGAAAAGCCATAGAAATAGCTTTTGCATAATCTAAAATCAATAGTCCATCTCAGGATTTTCACATGTTAGTATTTTGGGCCGCTTCGGGAGGGAGCGGTTCCTCCCAGGGAGCGATATTGGTCGGGACTTTACCTCTTTTGGGGAATCTTTTTGCCTTTTTTTTTAATTACGTAAGCTTCCACATAGTGATTGCTTTTGAGAGGCACTTTATCTATGATTAAAGAATTGGACAAATTTGGTCTCAGCACGAAAAGCAGATTCCTTTGATGGGTATATTGTCATGAAAATTCCTATTTTTAGTTTCAGTTTCTACTCACAGGATTTGCTCTTCATTTACAGTTCGTTATCATGACTTCTAAGATTTTTTTTTTAATATTCAAGGACAATCTTTAACGGCCCATTTTACAATATTTATTCTAAAAGAAGTTTCTTTTCAATCTAGAAAATTAATAGTGCTTTGCTTTAATTAGTGGTTTAATCAAGTGCTTTGGCGGTAAAACGCCTCACAATACAAAAATGGAGCAGACCGAATCGATTCTGATCGACTAAAACTTTTATCCTAATAACTTTTATCCTATCAGCAAGAAATCAAATTCATCCTAAGACATGGCAGTCGAACTCGATACAAGGCCACATACAGGTAGGGGGGGGGGTCAGATTTAACAAACAATGCATATTTTTTTACAATTCATTGGCTACAATAGACCTAAAATATTTCAAATAATAAATAATCTCCCCCCCTCCTGAATAAAAGAACTTACTTAAAGCCCTTGTTCAATTAATTAGTAATATTAATCACATAAATCGTATACGATAAATGGAAGATACTGCCTTTTATTCCGCTAAAAAATTTTCAACAAACTTGACTTTAATCTTGGCAGAACTTCTGAGGCCTGAATCAGTTACTTTAACATTCAACGGGAAACTTCCGTAAGGCTTTTTCAAAAGAAAACATATTTAACGGGTGTCAAAAGACCAAAAGAAAGCTAGAAACTTTTCCCAGATTTCTGACAATGAGTTGCCTGTCAAAAATTGAAGGGCATGTCAAGAAGATTTTCCAATGGATAGAAAAACATTTTTAGGAAAAAAGAGCTGAAGTGATTATAAATGCATTCAAAGGTTGATGAACGAGGGTTAGAGTATCCAAGGATGTATTTTGGGAATGGCTATGTGTCTGAGCCTGAGGGAGTACTGAAACACTAAAAAGAAACACAAAAAAAACTAGGAAATGTTCTTTAATTTTCGACCTCAAGATAAACGAAGACAAAATTTAGCCTTATATGGAATTTTAAAAAAGGCATGTCCACTAAAATCTCTTATTTTAGAATATCAGCGAACAACATATCAAATATAAAAGATAATAGCAATAGTCCGTGATAATATTAGTCCGTGAGTACAGTTTAGAGAATACCAATGAAATCTTCTTAGCAAAAAAACTGAAAAAACTGAAAATAAAATGTACGGAAATTGCAAATTCAAGTCAACCTCGTGTCGGCTATCCTCTGCCAAAATCCATTATCTACCCAAAATTTGATTTGAGTTAAGGATGGACCTCCCCTGATCTCGACGCAACGAGTCCATTGGAACAGTCAGAATTTTTTCTATCTCTTAGACTTTCTGAGATAGTATCGGGAGCGAATCTCCAGCATTTTTATTGGGGAGGGGGGCAAGAAGGGTCCATATCCGGATAGTCAAGGGCCATCAGATATGTAATACTTTTCTCCACATTATTGAGGGGACAGCTAGCCCTCCCCCCAACGACGCCCCTGGATAGGACCTAATACCTAAAGGGGCATAGACAAATTTTACTGTTTTCCACAGCAAAAACCTAGTATGGATAAACAAGAATTACAAAACCTAATGTCTACGTCAAACATAACAAGGAGGGGGAAAGACAGGAAGAAAGGGGACTTCAGGAAACCCATTGACAAAACTCTGTATCTTCATCTTTTTCTCCGGATACAAAATAAAATATTCTCCATTTTACGATTTTCTGAAAACTTAAAAAAGGCAAATACTAAATTTGGTAGAAGATAGCCGATGCAATCATTCGTCAAACAGATGAAATTTCTTTCTGTTTCTATTGTCATTTTTAGCCGGACAAAACCGTTGGATGTCTATAACGTAATTTTTGACAATTTGAATCACAGTTTATATAATTATATTATATAATTACAGATAATTATATAAACTGTGATTTGAATATAAGATAGTCAAGACTGACATTGCTGGACACTTGAACTAGGATTGCACGTTATATCAATACCACCAAGTTTCCTGATAACACGTACAGGGGCTGTAGTCCCTAGGTGCCACTAAAGGTAAAAAGATGGTGTAGATTGTGGCAGGTACGTGCAGTTTACCGAAGCCTTATGACAGTGTAGAAGAAAATTTTAACCTTCTTAGGATAAAAATCATTGTTTTGCACCACAAAGTTTCAGAATTTTGTGACTTTCCTCCCACTTTTTAAGTTTTGCGAATTTTCTCATTTGAAGGGTGACATTAAGCTTAATGAATTTTTAATATTTAGAATCCAAACGAAAATCAGATTCCTCTTAGAAATTGCCATAACAATTAGATTCTTCTGGTGTGTGTACTGTTATGAAAACCATTTTTTAGGGTTTCTGTTAGTATTGGCACAAATTAATTTTTACTTACAGTTCGTCACCACGAAATATATAATCTTTTTTTTATTAATCTCCTTCTTGTAGCATAAATTCTCCATTTTTCGGAAGTTTCTTTCCATGGTGTATAGCAAAAAATAAACAATACTTGAACATAAAAATATTATCCTTGCAAGAACTCTTTTCCGCCTTTGCCAGTTCTAGGATTAGTCAATAGAGGCGGCAGAAGAAATATGTTAAATTATGAGTTAAAGAAGAAGAAGAAATAATAGATCTTAGATTTCGTAGAAGAGGAAGAAGTAAATGAGTGTTAATTTTTTTTGCTCTAATAGCTAATTACAACAAACATCACTTCAATTTGAAAAGTTTTATGCTAAAAAAAGTGGCTATATCTCTATTTCATATTTCAAATTGGTATATAGAGGAAGAACAAGAAATATATTAATTTTGAATTAAAAATGCTGCAAAAATTACAACAGATCTTGGATTTGACAGAAGAGGACGAAGAATGTTAAATTAGAAGTTAAAAACGGCAAAAAGACATAACGAAATCTAGATTAGCCAACAGAGGAGTAATTTATAAGCAAAGTATGAAGAAGGAAGAGGCTACAAAAAACGTAACTCTACTAACCACATTAACACCAAGCTCCAACTGCGTTTTCTAAAATTTTTACCGCATCATCTCTTTGCATTAGGCGGAGAATATTTAACAGATTGGCCAAGGAGTTGGGTTCCCTGTCTTTTGCCTCCCACAGATCAAGTATGTGTTCTGTCGGACTTGGTTTGGTGGCAAAATAATTGATGTACCTGAAATATAAACAATCACTTTATGTGGTCTTGAAAACCCGCATCGAAAGAATGGCAAAAAATCTGCCAGCTCATTCTCGGCTAATTTTCGGTACGTGGCATTTAAAAGATGCCGTTTTCATTATACTTTATCTGTAGTGCGATTACATGACGCTTTTGTATAAGAAAGTTTAAATAATATGCCGCTTTGTAGGAATGATAAGTAATTATTGAACTTAAGTAAGCAACTTAATTTCAGCCAAGTCTTTTGTTAGTCTCAATTCAATTCATCTAATTGCACCAAAGATAAATAAGAGGAAATTATAAAGATGAGGCATAATTAGGGATGCAAAATCTAGCTGCGACCTCGTTGGGACAATCTAAGATGGAGTGTAATCTAAATTTATTGAATATAATTACTTTTTATTTCGAATACACTTACATAAGTTACCGTGAGTGTCCGAAATTGGTGAATGTGGACATTCACCAGTGAATGTCTGAAATACCTTTTTTCTCCTTGGATTTATTCAGCGTTGCCAGTCAACTTTTTCAGTTTTATGCAAGGCTCGATGGTGACAGTTTAGGTTAGGTTTTCAAGCCATTTCTGAGATTTATGAAGTAATTTAACCTAACCTAACTTTAATTTTTACCATCAAAGCTTGCATAAGACTGAAAAAGCTGATTCGCAAAGCTAATTGAATCCAAACAGAGAAGAAGGAATATCGGACATTCACCGCTGAATGCCGACATTAACCAGATTTCGGAAATTCTCAGTAACGCATGGAATTTGTGATCAGCTCTTAGCTGAACAGAGCTGAGCGAGCAAAGCTGAACAGCTTGATTCAACTCTGCATAAATTGTTAAAGGTTTTGCAAATGTCATATTAGCTATACTAAAACTTTTTAAAATATTAGTGGGGTAGCAGGGACACCATATTTTACGAGGTATTTCACTTTTTCTAGGAAATCTGTCTTTTTTGTGCATTTATAAAGCTCAATACAAGTAGGATAGTTAAACGGTAGTTAAACGGCCGCTGTAGGATTGATTCGACAGTCCCTGGCATCAGTTGATTTCCTACATCTGTCCACCGGGCCAACATCAACGATAATATTATTTCTCCAGTGGCGTTACTTCAGTAACGAGCCAAGCTCTAGAGAGTATTTTACGAAACAGGGACTTGTCAAAATTTTGGAGAAAAGAGATTCACAACGGTGAAGTCCTGATATATTAGGACGAATGGCAACCCTAGACATACCTCAGAAAGATTAGCTGGCGAGGTGCTTCATAAGGTAAATAGAAAAGCACGCACACCGCAACAAGAACTGAAGAAAAAAAAATAGAAAAGGATTGACATAAAAAACAGAAGAAATAGAAGATCTGAGAATGTACAACAAGCCTTGCAGTTGTAGCTACACTTGGGAAAAGAGAATACAGTCATAACATGGTTTGAGAGTTCAAATATCTACAGACACGACCGGGAGAACTTAAGTTGGGGGTGGGTATAAAATTGATTTAAAATTTGCCTTACCTCTTCCTCTGTTATTTATTTTATGTGACTATTCAATTTGGTCTCCAAGTGGCTTATTTATAAAGATAAAAGAACAATTACAAAAATTGTTCTTCCAGAAATTAACTTGAACAATGTCATAAATAATAATAAGGTCTAAAGGAGCTTTACACTGTTTCCTGCTCAAGCTTTTACATGGTTTCGATATGTTTTAATTACACTCGAGAAAATTATATTGCTGGCTTTGATAGCGTGCCAATATCTGATGGAAATAGTTTAGGATGTGTGAGCATGGTTACTTAAGGGATGTAACATGGAGTACATGACTGTCACTACGACACTTCTCAAGGCTACGAGGCGCTTTGTTTTTAAGAAGAATTAAATGGGAATATTCATCCTTCTCCTATTTTTATACACCTTTTGAATGTGTTCTTGTTTCCAAAGTGGGACATTACTCTATCTGCCCATCTGCTGGTGCCTAGGACACCGTAGGGGAACATGGGGTGGAACGGAGTAAGGGGCGGAACGGGGTAGGCGATTTTTAGATGACAAAAAAGGTGCTGCACCAAGCGGCAATAGCTACAACTACTCCAGCTCGGCACAGCTGAACTACGGCATCCATGTTGGTTTAGTTTCCTTTCGTTTGATGAGTGAACCAGTTGTCATCTAGTTATTTGCTGTTGGATTGTAACTTTTATTGATTTTGTAATCAAGGTAAGGTTAATACGCTTCTTTGTATTACAACTATAGCTAGTCATACTTGTAGTACGTTCAATGGGCTTTGTTTTAGTCACCTTATTGTTTCTTTACTTGAAGTTTTTGCTTGGCCATAGCCTCCAAATGATAAGGTGTGCTCCTGGGGCAGACCGTGTGGGGCAATGGGAAAGTACCCCATTCCGCCCCACACTATTTCAATCTACCCAGTCGTTAAAATTGGGTCAGTAACTTTCCTTAATTTATTTTCAGATGGTCCGTGTGTATAAGAAAAAGACAAACAGACAATCCTGGTCTACTGAGGCGATGAACAATGCAGTTGAAGCGGTTATTTCTGGTCAATGTGGCTGCCTGAAGGCTTCTAATTAATTTGATGTTCCCCAAACTACTCTTGAAAGATACGTTAAGAAAAAAGGAAAATCCTGAGTATCTGACTGGGAATTTCAAACGTGTTTACCCAAGAAAAGGAACTTGAGCTTGTGACGTACTTAAAACTATGGAGGCGCGGTTATTTGGTCGGACGGTAAAGGACTTACGTATCTTAGCTTACCAGTTAGCTCAAAGAAATGGCATAGCTCATAGACTTCAAAACGAAATAGCTGGTCAAGATTGGGTAAACCAATTTTTGAAGAGAAATCCTACTTTGTCTATTCGTAAGCCAGGGTCGACATCTGTTGCAAGGGCTATGGGATTTAATAGAGTGGCTGTGGATAGTTTTTTTTCGCTACTCACTCAATTGGTAGATAAGCACAAAGTTACAGCATCGCAGATATTTAATTGTGATGAAACTGGTGTTTCAGTGAACCCTAAGAACCATTCAAAAATCATTGGTTGTAAGGGTAAGCGATAAGTTGGTGCAATAGCTTCTTCAGAAACGGGGGGGGCCGTAACTTACCATATTTGCGTGTCTCCAAGGGGACCATACATGCCCCCGATGTTAGTTTTTTTTCGAAGAAGAAAATAAAGAAGGAGTTTGAGCTGGGACTACCTCCAGGGAGTTGGGCTGAGGTTCACAGCACTGGATGGATGACCGCTGAGCTGTTCTTAGCATGGTTTAAAAAATGTGTAGCATTTTCTAAGGCATCAAAGGACTTTCCGGTTCTTCCCATATTAGACGGACATTCCAACCACACCAAGAACCCAGAGGTCATAGACTACGCAAGAGATAATGGCGTTTCGTTGCTTTGGTTACCCCCGCACTGTTCTCACAAGTTACAACCACTTGATGTGTCTTTCATGAAGCCTTTGAGCCTTCACTACGCTGACGAGCTTCGACAGTGGCTCCGTTGCAACCCAGGGAAATTCGTAACGCTGTTTCAAATTTCAACGCTCTTCGGATCAGCGTTTATCCAAAACGCCTCTATGAATAATGCAATTAAGGGGTTTAAAGCAACAGAAATTTGGCCACCTAACCCAGCCATATTCTCTGATTCAGATTTCCTACCAGCTGACACACTGACACCAAACAAGCTGGACCTTCAACCCAAAAAGCGATTGAGGAACCTCCAACGACAAAGAAAGAAGAAGTGGGAAAATCTTGGTCTAGCTCATCTGTTGATAAAGAAAATACCCACACTTGTAGTGATAGGGGCGAAGATGTTATAGTTTCTAGCCCTACCGTCGGTGTTAATGGCATCCCAGCTAAAAAGTTCAATTTAATATGGATGACAAGGCTACTCCTGGATTCTCTTGGATGACAAATGACGTGAATGACTCTCCAACTGCATTTATTGTTCCACCTGAAAATTTAATTCCTGTTCCAAAAGTCAGAGGAAGTGCGAAAAGGACGAATCGAAGGAGGGGGAAGACTGGAGTTATAACTGATTCACCATACAAAAATGAATCAGAGGATGCTCTAAAAGCAAAAAAGGAAAAGTAGATTGCCAAGACAGAAAGAGCACTGACGATACTTTTTAAGAAAGAAAAAAAAACAGAAACTCTAAAAACAAAGGGAAAGTGCCTGAATAAGAGTGAAAAAGTGCCAAAAAAAAAAAGTAGATAAAGAAACAACCTGAAACTTACGGCAGTGATTCTGACGAGTTTTCCGACTGTGAATGTTTATATTGTTTTGAGTTTTACTCAAGGTCAACTGAGTGTTGGGTTGCCTGTTCCGTATGTAAAAAATGGGCTCACAATTCCTGTGCAGGAATTGATAGCAAGGACGATGAGACTATCCTTGTATGTGAATTTTGTAATTCGGAATGAGATTAATTTGATGAAAGGATATGTTTAAACTAGTTTTGTTGGCTTAAGCAAAATGGATAAAAAGTCAAATTATAGTTTTATTTTTAATAATCAGATTATTTAATTAATTTAATTAATCATAATCAGATTAATTTGATGAAAGAATATGTTTAAACTAGTTTTGTTGGCTAAAGCAAAATGGACAAAAAGCCAAATTATAGTTTTATTTTTAATAATAAGATTAATTAATTAATTTAATTAATCATAATCAGATTAATTTGATGAAAGAATATGTTTCAACTAGTTTTGTTGACTTAAGCAAAATGGATAAAAAGCCAAATTATAGTTTTATTATTAATAACCAGATTAATTAATTTAATTAATCATAATCAGATTAATTTGATGAAAGAATAAGTTTAAAATAGAGTTGTTCCCTTAATCAAAATAAATAAAAAGCCAAATAACTGTTTTACCTATTTAGATATACTGTTTTAACTACCACCCTGTTCTGCCCCGGATACGGGGCAGAACGGGGTTTTTGACTTTTTTTATATTTTAATTAAATAAATAATAAGTGTGTTCACTTCTTACAATATGAGTGTGAAACTTTATTTACAACAATACAATGCACTTTTATGAAAATTTGTAGCCTTTTATATTGACTCCTTCTAATTAATAAAAATCATTTTAAACTCAGTTCCCGTTCCACCCCGTGTTCCCAGTGTCTTTGCACATTTTGCCATGTTTTTAGGGGTATTGCTTCTAAAAAAAGAAAAAGAAAAAAGAATATTCAATCTACTCTTGAAGCGCAAAAATTTGTTTGGTAATTTTTATTATTACTATTCAATTTCAGAAAATTTAGCCCAGTTTCCTTAAGTATAAAGTCAAGGCTCAAGGCTCAAATGACACTTAAATCTAAAAACAAATGTGAAAATTTAATTGACTTGGCTTCTGAGCGACTCCTATGGAGGGATTTATTTAATACCTGAAGGTAAATCTTGATAGTTATTTCATAAACATTTAAAACATTTTTTTTTGCGAACTTTCTATTGAATTAAAAATACAACTCTTTGCCTTGCATAAAAGTGATTATTATTTATTTATTTATTTTTTTTTGGTTTGGCTTGATATTTTCTTAGTTATGGTTGGTTAAAGTTTTTTGGAACGGAACAGAGCTATCTTTTGATGGTTTGGTATCTGATTTCACCAAGCGAAAAGACACTAGAAAAAAAGAAGAAAAAAACTCTAAATTTGTGGTCTTCTGCATTTCAAAAACCTTCGCTGATTTTCTAACACGAATAAAAAGAACAAAACCAAAAATTAAAAAAACTCAAAGAACTCTAGGTCATATAATGGGCCATCGTAACTTCAACAAAGTCTATATAAGTACCTAAGCAAAAACCAGCTACCCATGCAAAGTGAACGAAATTGGCTACTGGTGTAAGAACTTGAACAGCTAGCTGGCAGTGTGACGGCTTCTACTACCTTAGACCAGTGGTTCTCAAACTGTGGTACACATACCCCTTAGGGGTAAACAAAAATTTTTAGGGGGTACGCGGCCGGGCAACAAAAAAACAACAACCCTTTACCTATAAGACTAGGAATTTTGATTTTATTTTAGCTACAGTTTACTAAGTAACTGTAACTGAGAAGGGGTACCTAAAATATTTTATGGGTAAAAGGGGTACAGTGCTGAAATAAGTTTGAGAACCACTGCCTTAGACAAACCGGTAAATTTGGCGATTAACTCACTACTGAGATAGCTAAGAAATAGACATAAACTTAGACTCAGAATTTCATCCGGAATTCATATATAACATTCGTTTGCGTCAGAAATGAGCTTTACTCCTACCTCCATCCCATTGTGCAAATATATATACCCTGAGCTGTAGGCTATATAGGCCTATACATTGAATTCTCCATAGAAATAGTTCTTACATCTACGTTATTATAGTTCTTATATGCACAGAAAATTAGTTCTTTTTTCCTTTGGGTCTCTCCATGAACTGGCAAAGTGGTTGACGTTGCAACTATATGATGTTTAACTTGGCCTGACATTTGATTGGCTTAATTAAATTTTAACTGAAAAAGCCAAGTCCCAAATCAATTTTGTAAGACTCCACACTTGTTATTTTGTGCTGTAGTTAAATTGGTATTGGTCTCATGTATGACTCAAGGCCATATCCAGGGGAGTAGGGGGTTTGAACACTCCCCACCCCGAAAAATTCGTCCAGCTCATAAAAAACGCAACAAAAATGAATGTAAACAACTTTTTGATGCGTTTTTGAAGTTTTTTTTGTACCCCCTTCCCCGAAAAAAATCTTTTGTACCCCCCTTCCCCCTAAATGAAAAACATCCTGGATACGGCCCTTACATGACTACAAGTGAAAGAAACCCTATAGAATTCTGAAAACTACTTTAAAACATTCTAAAATACCTACTTATATCAATCCTAAAAGTCGCTTAAATTCACTGTATCCCCAACCCCACCCCACAGGAGAAATATATATATATATATATATATATATATATATATATATATATATATATATATATATATATATATATATATATATATATATATATATATATATACATATATATATATGTGTGTGTATATATATATATATATATATATATATATATATATATATATATAGATATATATATATATATATATATATATATATATATATATATATATATATATATATATATATATATAGATATTATATATATATATATATATATATATATATATATATATATATATATATATATATATTATATATATATATATATATATATATATATATATATATATATATATATATATATATATATATATATATATATATATATATATATGCTGCACCCCACCCCTAATGGACTAATATATAGCCCAAATTATACATATTCATAATATTCGATAGCGCGACTATCTTCTTCCTGTCGCTTGTTTAGCGTTTGTCGTTAAACTAATAAGAAGAAAAGAGTAGCGCTATTGAGTATATTAAGAGTATATATAACTTGAACTACATATTCCTCCATTAGAGTGGGGGGGGGGGGCAAAGTGACCTTTAGGAATCATATAAGTAAGCATTTTAGAATGTTTTAAAGTAGTTTTTGGAGATTTATAAAGTTTCATTTAGACTTGGTCATGTATAATACCGATGCCATAAATTTTCTGAAGTACTAAAAAAAAAAAAAAAAAAAAAAAAAAAAAAAAAAAAAAAAAAAAAAAAAAAAAAAAATTCAAAGATTAAGACTGAAAAGCCAATCATCTTCGATGGGTTAAGCAGGAAAAATAGTTCTACTAAACCAAGATAAACATCATTAAGCTATTACAACTAAAAATTCGACGTTTAGTTGCCTGGCATCAACACACTGGCAAACACTACTACCCCATCTACACCCTGATCAAAGCTCCTGCTTAGATCATCTCCAAAGAGACTCCTGCAGATGTCTAATCATTTTTCTCGGTATTACAGGAAATATACAAACAAAACTATGGGCAAAGGTTCTATACAGTAGCAGTGCTGCATCATGTTGTAAAAGAGAACTTACTGAAGTATTAAAAAGAACGAGCTTTTATTGGTTTCTCATTTAGTATATTTATGTCTGTAATTCTTAAATATAAAAATAAATATTCAAAACTGAATACCCATTACGATCACCAACTTGGTAGACAATTAACCATATCTTACTTGGTGGCAGCTTGGTACATATACTAGCATAAAATATATGTTTTAATACATTTCTGAAAACAGAGGTAGGATAAGAGGGGAATAATATCGGTCAGAAGCAGGGGCGGATCCAGGATTTTTTTAGGGGGAGCAAAATAGGTTGATCCGATAAACTTGCGTTATGAGCAAGTTTAATTAACGCAAACTTGCGTTGATTAAGTAAACTACACCACTTTAGACCATGTTAGGGGGCGCGCGCCCCCCTCTTCCCTCCCCTGGATCCACCACTGGTCAGAAGGAGTCTCAACAGGAAAAAATATGGCCCAAAAGTGTAGTTTTTCATGTTTTCACCCCCTCTCCCCTCCATCCCACGAAGATCCCCGATAATAACACACTCCAAAATCCAAAGACATTTGAGAGCTCACAGACGATATCAAAAGGACAATCATTAAGAAATACAGACGGGGGAGTCCCAGAATCTGGAAGGGGCTATAGGGTATTAAAACTTTGAAGTGAGATATAGGCGTTTTTTATGTAATTTTTTGGTATTAATCAACTGCTTACACAAGAATATCTACAAAAAGAGCAGTAAGTAAAGCTAATCAATGTGGCTTGCAAACAGCTAGCACATCCACCAGTAGAGACGATAAAAAGCAACATCTACACCCCCCTTCCAGCCCACAATGGCTCCCACCGGCCCTGTTGCCTGGTAAAGAAATGACTCCTTTTTATAAATATACTGCGTAAAAAAAAAAAGAATTATACTCACCTAGCCTAGTGTTTCCATTATTGAACGCGATCAAGTGATACTTGATAGTAAAATGATCAACTGTTTAAGCCTAAATGGTGAAGAAATCAACACAAGTTTTCCATAAATTATCTTCAATTTTCCCAGACGGAATTTATTAATTATAGCCCCTTCTCCATAAAGTTTTATCGCTTCCCGCTTAAAGCAGTTTGAGCAGATAGTATCAAAAAAGAGGAACGAGCCGTCATATTTTTAACTCCCCACTCAAAAGGCCAACTCGGAGATAACCTTTCTATGGCTGGCAAATATTTGAATAGTCTGCAAGATGAACTATAGATGTCCAGAGTACATCAGTCTTATTTTGATGGATCGCAAAGCTTGCAATATAGACTAGAAAATTAGCCACAATTCATGCCAGGCGCTTTTTTTTTCATCTTCATTAATATTAGATATTGAGAACCCCAACAGTACCAAATTTCACTATAGACCGGGAGTGTGCACTTTTGAATTTATTTCGAGGAGCAATACCTGGGGGGGGGGGGAATGAAACTCGGAAATGCGAAATAAGTGGTAAATATAGCAAATTATGGGAGACACATTGATCTTTGAGGGGGAGGGGGCAATATGTGTGTTCCAGTGGCTGACGAAAAAGTGATTTTTTTTCGCTATTTTATCTAGCAAGTAGTAGTTAGTGTGGCTACTATCAGCCTAACAGAAGCAGATGAACCCGTCAGTAGAGCTTCTGTGTCTCGTGAGGTGCCGACTACTGACACTTTCATGAATTGCTATAACCTTTTCTGAGGATAAACCTACAATATTTTACTATTTTTCTCCTATGCAGCAATGTCGGTATGGAGTTTTTTTCACTATTGAGGCTAATTATCTATACAACTGGTAATTAAGATAAATTCCGAGGCTAGCGGCAAAACATACAAATATCAATAGTACTATGCATTCCTGCTACAGACAGTTACAAATTTTAAAAAATCCTAGGGGGATTTAAAAAAATCACCCCCCCCCCCACTATGTGTATAGGCATGATATTTCAAAATCTTCAGTTTTACAGCTTCTTGAAATTTTATTTCGAGTTAACAAAATCTTTGTTTTGTTGTGACAAACATTATATGAACTACCATTAATATAAAACTAATTTCTTAATTTTATTATTTTTGCCAATGAACAAAGGGCTTGCCGATCTTGAGCCGACACAGAGATTATTGTTTATTTTATGACATCAATCTGCAAGGCAGGGAGAAAGACGAATAAATTTAATTGCAGTTTCGTGCTTATGTTAGTGCACACAGACACGCACATTTGGTGGTCGTTTTTGTCAGAACACTTAATAATTCAAATCGCAGATTAAAAGAAACTTTTGACAGCAAAATTTGTAGTCAAGTCAAATTTTTGTCATTTTTATGATTTACGGGTTCACTTAAGATAAGAAGTAATCAGGAATTTTAATCACAAAACCAAAGTAGTGGGAACAAAACCTTTTTTTTTTCAAGAGAGCCTAAATATTTCATGGCTGTTAGCAATATGAGTCTTGGTCGCAAATCCTTAAATATTCCGTCTTATTCAAGTTAAACACTATTTCTGAAACAAGCTTAAACTTTTTTTTTGCCCTTGGACTTTCATATTACAAATATTGACGTCAGATTGTCACCGACAATTTAAATAAAATCTTATATAGCCAATAGTGTTTCAGTAGGATATCCACACTGCGACCCTAATTATTAGTTATCATTTAAATATAATAATTTAGGACTATTCTCTTAATGCCAATGTACGTAAAGTTAGTGTAGTGGGGAGATAGCGGAGAGGGCATGAGCCAAGGACCAAACTTGTGGTCAACCAAACATAGAGATCGAGTTTGAAACAAGGCGTGATTTTACCAGTATTTGCCTACCAGATATTGCGCGGTGGGCTCAGAAAGACCGTATCCAGGGGGAGGTTAAGGGGTTTGACCCCCCTTCGAAATGTTTGTCCGACTCGTAAAAACGTACAAAAATGAATATAAACAAATTTTTGATGCGTTAAAAATTGCCCCCCCCCCGAAAAAAATCCTTTTGCATCCCCCTCCCCCCAAAAAATTCTGGATATGGCCCTGGAGCTCAGTAATCCCTATTAAAAAATAAATTGTGTAAATCAAAAACCACGTGGGAATTTTATTTGGTGTTTCTTTTTATTCAGGGCAGTAATATTTCAGCCCTAGAGGTTCCAATGATTTAGGTTTAATGAATACTAGAGATTACGGGCTGAATAGACACACTTATGACCCTTCAATCTTAATTTATTCTGCTAAAATGTATCTATGAAGTCCATGTTATCTTGAAAATTATCTCCAATCCCGAATATGGTGCTGCTGCCAGATGATTTTGGCCCTTGGCCCTTGGCACTCACAAAGGCACTAGAACTCGTAATTAGCTCCAATCCCGATATAGTGGTGCCGACAGATCATTTTAGCCCTTTCACAGAGGCCCTAGAACTCTTAATTTAGCACGGAACAGACCCTTCACTTAGTTTCTACAACCGTCTGTTCTCCATGATAGGGCAATAAAAAAAACAGTACATGGGTGGCACTTTGCTCTTTACTAAGTCTACACTAGTGCATAGACTTTTACTATCTGTAATGACAGTTCATTTCTATATCGACTGAATTTATGTGTAAGAATGAACTAACCACCGCATAGCAGTGGGGCCTTTTAAAGCTGGGAGGTTACATTCATAGCTTTTGATAGTTCTAAACTATCACTACAACAAAACTTCAGCTCGATTGTGTTTTGGGCCCATCCGGGTCAAGATTACTACTTGCGGTACTTAATGGAAAAAATGAGCACAATCTCGTTTTGTTACTAAAAAAAAGAGACTGGAACTTTAGGTTTGACCGCATTTAGATTGGGTGCATTCAGGTAATCCCATTCTCACAATTCTATCATAAGTGGTTCGGTGTGATCCTCCCAGGGGATAGAAAACTCCTAAAAAAAGAAACAAAAATTTGTGACTATCTTTATCGGGACAATGCGAAATGGGATGATTGTTAACAAGGGCATACAGCCCAGGCTGTATGGTTTACAGACATAAGAGATTTGATATTACAATTTTCCCCGAAATATCAATTCATTTTGGGAACGCTTCCCTTTTTAAAAACATTATAAAAATTTTCTTACGATAACAACTTTTGATGGGTGGCCTTGAACTTAATAAATTACACCTATTTGCAACCAGCATATAAACAAACCCTTTTGATGCATACGTTTCTGTCAAAATCCCGTTTTTTCAGAGTTTTGTTCACTATTTACCGAAGGTATAGCTTCCTCAGGATCAGCTGCTCCAAACCTCTGAACTATTCTAGAATTTTGTGACCACCGAGGGAATTAAAGCAGGTATTTAGCGGGACTGGATAAACATGAACGAATTGTCTTTTATCAGACTTGGTAAAAATCTCCCAATAGGGAGCAGCATACAGAATGCAGGAAAGGGATAATGAATAAAATAGAAATGAAATAATGTGTCGGTTGAAGCGCAATTTCGCGGTAACTATGGATGCATATGCAGTGGCAATTCTAGGGGAAATATGACATATCAGAAGTTGTCAGGTGTGAGAGAGAGTTGAACCGATTGGGTGACCAATATAGGTGATACTTTCAACTGGCTGGACCATAGAGAGACAAAGAGTCACAGATGGGACGGGGCTGCTTTCATTCCAGTTGAAAACGAGTAATTCACACTTACTGCAAACTATTCAAATTAGTTGTTATAGATGAGATTGAGACTAAATGTTATGCTCCACCTCATTAGTTCGGCTTTCAGAGTGAATTCGGTTGTCTTAAATTGTCGGTGGTCTCAAATTTAACTTCCCAGTGTTAAATTTAAGACCAGGGTTTAGGTATTCATCTTGCAGGTTTTTCAAAATTTCAGAAGTTGTCCAGTAGTTCGGCTGATATTAAGGATATCATCAGCATATGACACAAGCGAAGCATTGATACCATTGGAAATGCAGAAAGATATACATTTTCTTGGGGATCAACAACATAGTTGTTAAACAGAACGAAAGAAGAATTGCGCCTTGGTAGGCTCCTGTTCGGACAGGGATTCTTCTAGCTCGGAGAATTTTCTCCTCAAATTTTGAAAAAGGGATCTTAAAACGGACTTGAAGGCGAAAATACATGTCAATAAAAACCTTAATGGTGTAACAATTTACAACGCTTTTCGCAGCAAAAAGGAGCAGTGCCGCATGGATAAGGGAACCGAAGGCATGGCGGGAATCAAGTCCCCCAAGGAACAGGGAAAAAAACCTGAACCATCAGATTCAATGAGCAACTTGGCAACAGCAGAAAATGCCTCAGGACAACGGAATTCACACTGAAAGGCGAACTGATGATGTGGAGCATAACATTTAGTCTCAGTCTCATCGATAACAACTAATTTGAGTAGTTTTCACAGAGTCATTAAAACGGTAATAGGCTGAAACGAAGTGCATTGAGCGGTAGTTTCACTCTTCTTGGGAATAGGCGTGACATCACCAGTGCAGAATGACGAGGGGACAATACCTAGGGTAAGGATAATCTGCGTGAACAATGCTAGATGCTGCACAAGGGAGGGCAACCATGTTTATGCAAACCACAAACTCCATCAATACTGGAAGACAGATTAACAGAAACATTACTTCATATAAAAAGTATTGATAGGACTTCAAAGAAGTACCTCAATTAATATTTACTACGAGCAAAGAAGTGAGTCATAAAAATGATAATGGTCTATCACAAAATCATGCTGCTTTCCATCTGTATTTACCAGAAGAAAACAAACATAACTACTATGGGAAAATATTCCTTTTGCAGCGCATTTGCAGCACATTTGGAACCTAGAAATTTCGCCAGGCATGTTAATTCTGTAGAGTAATCTGTCAATAAAACTTTAATAATATGTTTTTATGTGACATCCTACTGAGACTTACCTGTCTACTCGCAAGGACTGTGCCAAGAGTCTCCAGTCAGTTCCTCGTACGTTCGGTTGGTCCAGACACAAGCACAGCTGGCGTTAATATTTAGCGGGATCCTAAAAAGTTACAATAATTTCATCAGAATAGAACAAATAGTTGAACTAAAAATGTAATTTTAGAAAAGAAATTATTTTATTCCACTAGTAAACTTACATAGCACTATGTAGTGCTGCACAACTGATTAAATAAGGCAACAGTTAACAGTGATCACCCAGAACAGGTTTTCATTTTTAAGACTAAGCTGGCAAGCATCATCTGAAAATTAATAAGCTTCATGGCTGGAGCAATAGGTGCAACCTAGTAAAGAGCGAACCACTTCCGTACAGTAAATGAAAGTTTAAAGGGTTTTCTAAGAGATTGTCTAGTGAAGAACACTTCTCAATGGACGCTGATGCAGAGATAATAAGAATTATTCAGATTCCACAGAATCTGATATTCTGAATCAGATTTCATGGTCCTAGCCAAGCAGTCAGCCCGCTAGACTTGAAATCCTTTGTCATGAGGACAGGGGTTCAAGTCCTGGTGTCGCTGATTATTTAGTTTAGAGCGCGTGACTGTGTAAATTCAGCCAGACTCGATTCAACTATTAAACGGCACCTGGAGAAATCTGGGGAAGGTAAATAGGAAGGGTATGTGAAAGCACAGGATAGCTGGCCCCCAGCCCCCAGTGCACTTTCTGGCTGAAGGGCCATGAAGAGGAGATCAGCACCGCCGGTAGGAATTGTAAAGTCTAATACCGTATTCTTTACCTTACCTTACAGAATGATGACCTGAAATTATAAAAACAAATGTTGAGAATTTCAAAAAAGAGCCCGGAGCCCCTTAAATATGACGTCGTATCTAAAAGTAGGCTACTGAAATCATCGTCGTTCAAAACCATCAACATGGGGTTTACAGTCATCAATCTTAGAAAATAAGGAAAATCTCATCTTTGACAAAGGATTTTTGCACAGCTAGCCTAGTTGGCTATTCTGTTGGCTTTTCTTTTCAAGCCTGTCTTTTCTTGTATTTCCTGGCCGACTAGTACATTTCTGAAAATTATTAGTTAGCGATATTTGTTACGTAATACTTTTGTTTCCACGGGGTAACGGGAAATTGGTTGCTAACATTGTTAGTTAACAATTGATTAAATTGAAACAATTGAAACAATTGATTGAGTTAATTAAAGCGCTTTGAATTTTTTTGTGTAACCCCCCCCCCCCAAAAAAAAGAAAATCCTTGTGTAAAACACCCCCCGAAAAAAATCCTCGATTGGCTCTGTTCGTACCCTATACAGCATGTATCTATAAAACTAGTGAAAATAAACCGAATGATGATCTTTCTCTTTATATGTAGGATCATGTTCAGAAAGTGCTTTAGAATATTTTTAAGGTATAAATCAAAGCATTCTTGTCTCTTATACATGATTTTTGTGCTTTCCGTAAACCGCTAGTTTTGCCTCATACTACAAACATACAAAATTTATCATCCTGGAGGCCTGTATTAATTTCATATATCTATACCAGTGATCGTAGAATTTTTGCGGTCAGTGTAGAAACAGGTATTTGTGTATTATTCTGACCACACTCAAGAAGTGAAGTTAGGTTAATCATAATGAAATCGACCAAAATCTGATGAAAATATAATACTTTAGCAACAAAATTACGGAAAGGACAGAAGATTGTGGAAAGGAGGCCACCCAGAACGCATTATATGAAAAAATAACTAACCTAACCAACTCTATATATTAAATATTCAATCAAAATATGCCTACATAGTAGTTTATCTAACTTAGGCTAAGCTAATTATAACCGAATACAGACAGAGAAGCCGGTTTTACTTGGATCAAGAACTTGAGTGTGGTCGGGATAATAGACAAGTACCAAGAAACATCTCTAATAATGCTTTTAGCTTTTTTACTAACTAGCATCAGATAATTCTTTACTTGTTAAAAAATTTATTCTATCTATAGTGTTGTTTTGATCGTTTTTTCTCCTTTCTTCTTTTAATAAGGGCTATGGATGCTCAAATATCTCTATTTTGCTCTTTTCTGAAGTTAATCAGAAAGCGTTACTCTGTTAACACTGATGTTAATCTGCAGACAAGGCCGTATCCAGGGGAGGGGTTAGGGGGTTTGACCCCCAATGTTTGTCCGACTCGTAAAAAACGCAACAAAATTAATAAAAAAATTGATACTTTTTTAAAAGCATTTTTTTATAGTCCCACCCCCCAAAAAATCGTTTTGTAAGCCCCCCCCCGAAAAAGATTCTGGATACGTTCCTATCTGCAGATACATAAAAGTGCACTTTGCAAACTTGTTATCACGGTGCTGTGCTTTTCTTCATCTACAAAATAGCCACTGAAACTTCTTTGGAATCGATGACAAAGAAACGGATACTAACCTCTGTTCTCTTGAGCACTTTTTCATTTCCCTATTAAAGGTTTTCCTGAAAACAAACTATGAAAACGGAACTAATTTATAGATTCTATGCAATGATTTCGGAGTTAAGGCTTCATCCCGAGCAGCGTTTAAGGCATAGTAGATATTTATTTTTAGATGTTTAATGACCTAAATATTATATTTAAAGAAGTTTTATATATGTGTTCAATAAACGTTGCTTAGGTCACCTACTTTACTTAGACTGACGACATATGTTGTAAACGTTTCAAGTTTGTTTTAAATACAACAATTCTATACGAAACTTCGAAAAAAAGATACCTTATTCCGCATTTTAGGAACAAGAACTAGAAGGTAAAAACTTGATCGAGCAACTTAATTCAATATTTAACTTGATAAAAAATTCACCTGAGAGGAGGGCTAAAAATTAATGTTAGCGTTTTTAACCATAATGAAAAGACCAGCTGTTAGTGCAGCTGGAGATATTATTTCTGCAAGTGAGATAAAAGAAATTTTGAGTCATTTTAGAGCAAGGGAAACAGAGAATTTTAGTCAACTTAGCAGTAAAAAGAAAGGTGAAAACAGACAAGTATCTCAGATGGAGCCGGGCTTTCCGGTGAACTTTTCTTACAAAACAGCTACGTGTTTTCCATCGAAGCCTTTCAATTCAGTACCTCTTTCGCCTTCCCTCTATATTGCTCATTCAAGAAAATGTTTACAAATTCTTACAAGCAAGCTTCCAACAAGTTAACTTCTGGAGTAAAACCCTGACAAGCTTCAAACTCAGAAACTATTTTCTACAACCCCCCCTAAAGATCCTTCTTTCTTATCTAGTAAGTATTGTTGTGTCTCGTTGTTAGCACTGCAGATCCCATTTTTCCTAGAAAATGTTTACAATGCGCAGTTATCGAAGCTACGTGGCTCCATTTTTCTTCTTCTTCTTTTGAAAGCTTCAAAAGAAGCTTTTCTTCTTCTTCTTCTTCTATTATTTAAAACCATTGTCTTTTAAAACCAGGATGATGTTTGCAAAGGTCTTTTTCATCTTCTTCTTCTTAAATTATCAAAGGAACCTCAAAGGAACAGTATACTTTCAGTAAAATCCTGCTATACCTCTGCTGAAAAATTAGTCCAATTCCAGTAAAATAACAGTAAAAATAATAAGAAGAAGAAGAAAGCTTCTTCTTCTTCTTTCTTCTTCTTCATATTACTTTAATTAGTGTCATTGTTATAAGTTTGTCATTATATAAGTGATAAGATAGTGTCATTGTTATTATATAAGTTTTTATTAGTGTGTCTTATTACGAGTTACACGTGTTTTTTTTCCTTTTTCGGTGACATGTTTCCAAACATAATAACAGTAGCCTACTTGGACCAATTCACCGGGGCGTGCCGAGTTTAAGGGGATGGGCTTTAAATGACAGGCTCAACAAAAAACGACACAAGAACTTTAGAATTAACAGAGTCAATATATTCTCAATCCATGACATTCCAGGGCTCTCCTGGTTTACTTGTGACGGAGAGTTAGCTAAGTGTTTTAAATACACAACAACTGCTTGCCTGTTGTCTATGCCTGCTTCTTTATTTTGTACTTAATACACAGAAGAACTAGAAGTAGTATGCCTCGAGCAAGCCTTCTTTCTTTGCTTCTACAACATATTATGCAAAAATGGTTCGAGCACTAAATGGATCTCACGACAGATTTGACTAGAGATAAAAAAGAAACAACAACTACAGAAACATGAATAATGCATCAAGCCGATATAAACAATCAAACATATTATTACAACACTTTAATCGGACGATCTATACTTTATTTGGTTTCTTCCGCACTATCCAAACCTTTGGCGGAATTTTTCAGGTTCGGGTGGAGGAAAGAAGACTGTATCCAAGGGGCATGTGGACTCAAGGCCGTATCCAGGGGGAAGTAGGGGGTTTGACTCCCCCCTCCCGAAATGTTTGTCCGACTCGCAAAAAAGTTACAAAAACGAAAATGAACAAATTTTTTATGCGTTTTTTGAAGTTTTTTTGTGAACTTTCTAATTTTCCTTTAGTACCCCCCCCCCCCCCCCCCCAAAAAAAAAAAAATCTTGGATACAGCCCTGTGTGGGCTCTTCAAAACATTTTCCCTATAGTAATTTAGTATTAGCGCATCGTCGTTACCAGAACCGAACGTGAAATGCTGCATCTAACATTGCTTAAGGAAATGAGTTTTTGTGCTCCTCAGAGTCCTCCAAGTCAATGAGGTCCCTAATCACCGGGTAGAGTCGCAGAGGAATATTTACTTCGATAAACTTAGAGGAGACGTCCAAATGCTTTGCAATTTTACAGGTTTTCTTTAAAATTTGACTTCCTTTTAAAAAAGTTATTCAAAAGCCTTACTTAATATAATATTAAACTAAAAAAAACGATTAAGTTTAGATCTACATTGCATTCCCCAAACAAAAAGGTGTATTTAACACTTTTTTAAGAACAAAAAACTCTTCAAAAGGGAAAATTATTTTTTTTTGGTTTACAACATTAAGAAAATATGAGATACGTTCTTTCATTTTGGGCACGGTGATATGTTGAAAGGCATGATTAGGGGAAAAAAATAATCAAGAAGATACTGGTCTCCTTTTTTCTGCTTCCACAGAGGATATCTTTTTATTTCCAGTTTTGGAAGAAGAAGAAGACAGCGCACTAATTGCTTCCTTAAGGAATACGGTCCCTTTTCCAAGAGAGATTTGCAGACAAGATAAAAAATTATTTCCGGAATAACTACTCCTTGGATTGCCAAACGGATGTGCACCTGCTTCATCCAATCAAAGAGAGAGCCTGTTTGGTATTATATCACTGCCCTAAAAGGGAAACTTCTCTGTTCACTTTTTGTACTCTTTTTCCTTTTACATCATCTAGGAGCGGTAACAACTTATCTTGAAAACCCCGGCTCTCAGAAGTGCTCTTTTTATTGAAGAAGAAGAAGAAAAACTTGTTCTTGGAAACTGGAAACTTTGCAACAGAAATGTTAGGAAATGGCAAAAAGCTGAAATAAAGCTGGAACGTGGCTTCAGTTCTAAGCTAAATTTAACTTCAACTGGATATACAGACAGCTGATAGCATAATAGAAACATGGAGTAATTGGTTATATTAACATAATCAGTTCGCAAAGAAATGGCAGTTGACTTCTTGTATAGAAGAGAACCAAAAACAGATATCCGAGGTAAGTGGTCCATGGATGTGGGGTCAGCTATCCCGGACAATTGTTTTTTTTTTAGTCTTTCATGCAAAAACTGATTAAATTATCCATTTTTGACATTCAGTGTAGGTTTCAGCTGGTGCGATGACTTCAGAACTTATCCATTTCCCACGGGATATTCTGTTTCCTTGCCTTTAAACGCCAACTAAATTTTGTTAGGAAGAACGAGAGAGTCCAAGGCGGCAAATTAATACTTTGCTAGATAATAAAAAAAAATAAAAATAAAAATACAGAGATGAATGATGAGCTAAAACCTTTTTTCCGCTTTTCTGTTGAAATAGAATTCTGGATGTGAACTTGAAATTTTCTGTAACGTAGACTAAAAAATTATTTAAATGTTAGCGTGTGGCCTACCTCAGCAGCCATTGAGATTTAAAAAATTATGAAATCACAAAAAAAGACAATCAGCTTGATAAGCAGTGACTCACTAAAGTAAAAAAATACTTCCCTTATAAAATCGGTTGTCCGCAGAGTGTCTAAAATGCAGGTATTGGGTTACGAATAGAAGAACAAGGATTTGCATGACCAACTACTTCTGAGGTTTCATGGAAATTAATAGAAAATTGAGGCTTATTTTGTTTTAGTAATTAAAAAACACCAGGAGAATGTTTGACGAACACCTGTGATCCAAATTAGCAGCCTTTTTTTTAATTGGCTAGTTTGTGATTTTGAAAATGTAATTTTCCTATAAAAGGATGTAGAAGGACAGCGGTTTTTGGCCAACAGAAACAAAATTGACCGGTAATTACATGAAAAAGTCGTATCTAACAGAATAATAAAATAAACATAAAACTGGTTTTAACCTTTTTTTATTATTATAGGTATGTGTAAAGGAAATAGGAAAAAGCCTAAATTAAAAAGTAATAAACTAAACGATCAACACAATCATGCAGCTAGATGTAACTGCGTTTTTCCACGAAAAGATAAGAATATTTCATTTCAAGGATGGAAATGATCTTTTTCACATTGCGCATTCAGAGAAAGCCTCCAAACACACATACCCCACCCCCTGCCACAAAACGTGAGAGTGCTAGAAATTTGACACACATGCTGGGATAGCATCCAGGTCCAAGGTGACCCATAGCCAAAAATGGCTATACACCTCCCAAATCCCATGTGAAAGTCTTTAAAAAATGATTTAGCAAATCGTTTTTACACTTTTCAATATTTATAGGAAATATGAACATATATAAGCTTTCTTAATCTTGTATTTTCGAATTGTAATTAAAAACTTGTAATGATATTCTTTATTAATTATTGAGCACTTAGGAACTGAAATATGGGTGAAAACAATTGAATTCAAGTTTTAATTGCTTTAACATAACATAGCTATCAAATAGACCTAAGTTATAAATACAACAACGAAATAAGTCGTCGAGGAGAGAAAAATGAGTTAGAAAAAATAATGGAAACCGATTTTTCCAATTTATAGTTACTGTATTGTAATTGCTGGAAAATTTACGAGCTCAATTGACCGATTCAAGCAAAACTCATTCCTGATCCTAACTTTGATTTTGAATTCTTTTGTTTCCATTGCTTATTTCGGACTTTTCTCTTTACGTCAGTTGATAACGTTAGTTTTCAGCCTTTTTAATTTAAAAAAATATATATACTCTCCTTTTTGTACCGGACATACTCAACTTTTTTAAGACTGCATTTTTATATTATTTTCTATAATTCTCTAAAGAACTATTTTTTATTACTTAATATTTCATTAAAAAAAAAAAAAAAAAAAAAAAAAACAACAACATACAATTGTCATGATGGTCGACCCAGTGCGGCCTGGTCCACCTATTATTACAAGATACTTAAAGCACAAAAAACAGCAGGAATAACAGTTAGCTACCTGAAATGCATTTGCAGTGGAAATGAATGTAAGGCAGTTGAAGTTCCGTTGATCGTTGTTGTGGCAATTGACTCCTGGGGCGAATACCTACAGGGGGGTGAACTCGTCCCAATCTGAAAAATATGTCTGGTAAAACTCGGTTTTAAACGGATCTGATGACAATTCACCTAAGAATCAAATAGAGTTGTCACTTTTAATGTGGCATGACTGTAGAATCGCACATGAAGTTTTGCAACATAGGCGATAAAACTTCACATAGATTGCAGGCCTTTCACGTTTCAGAGAAAATCACGCTACAATTGCAAATTTTGCGCGATATGGATACAAGCACAAGATATGAACATCCAAGATACGTGAAATTCAAAATCCTTTTTAGATTTTTAATTTTCCTTATTATCCTTTTTAGATTTCCTTTTTTAGTGAAGAGGGCCAGGCTAGTCTCCCTTAAAACCAGATGACATCAAAACCCCCGAACCTCCCATTTAGACAGTTGCGTCGTAGCAAACCCAGTCAATACTCTTTTCTTCCAAAAAACAACAAAGCGACATAAGTTACAAAATTAAATTGTTGTTCCAATCTCATTGTCCTTCCAAGCTGATGTAAATATAAAATCAAATTGAAATATTGTTTTCTTATAATAATGTATTATTATAATATTGCATTTTATGCTGACAAACAAGTGCTTACTTTTCTTAAAATAAAAAGCTCGTAAACAAGTGCTTATATAAAAAAACAAGTGCTTAAATAAAAAAAAACAAGTGCTTAAATAAAAAAAAAACAAGTGCTTAAATAAAAAAACAAGTGCTTAAATAAAAAAACAAGTGCTTAAAATAAAATAAAATTGTCTAAAAAGCTCTTAATAGCAAATGGATTTCTGCAACATATCACATATTATATTAAAAAGAATTAAGGACTATTGATAAACAAGCTAAATATTACTCATATCTGTTTAGAATGCTAGAATTTCTTCAATTTCTGTAATAATCAAATTCAGATTTCTATCCTGACAAATTTCCAAGGAGTCGTGTCAATTTAATTTATCATAAAGAAAAGTATCAAACTGGAAACATCCTTTTGATATTTAACCACACAGAATCGAAATCCGATCATCAAAAAATGTCTGCCCGTGACAGAGAATTAAGGGAGTCCATCATTAACTGTGGTATATGTCTTTGAAAGGGGGATGGAAAGTCAATCTAACTTGAAAAGAAATATGGGAGACGATTAGTCAACTCTTTTTTCCTCAATTGCTTTCAGTAACGGATAGAAAGAAATAAAACGGACGGATTCAAGCCTTTTTTCTATTATTAAGAAGTCTATAGAATTACAGTTCCATAGTCTACTAAAAGCAAAAATTAAAAATAGGAAAAATAAGCTTTTACAATAGACAAACTGAATAAAATACAAACAAATTTATAACAGTAAATTGATTAATAAAATGATTTAAGATATTTAAAAGATGATAAAATGATACAAGAAAAAGTAGGCTAAATCATTTTCCCATCACGTTTCTTAGGTTCTAATTTCCGAACTTGACACAAACCCGTCGTACCCAAACGAAAGGCCATTCAAATTTTCATAATTTAAAAGGTGATGGAACTTGAGGTTTTTAAACTCTTTAAAGGGATTTTTTGTGTTAAGCCTCATTTTGAAATGTAGACATGTAGACATGTAGACATGTATACAATTATAGGGGAATATTCACGACAAGTCATGTCTTAACAGTAAAAAAGTGCAAGTTGCGAATATCCTTTCTGGATTCTTCACCGGACTACAGATGATGTGTCGAAATTCTCACGAATATCGACTGAAAAGCAAATTATTTGAAAATAGGCCTCACTTCGATCTTCTTTATCAACATGTATTAAAAATCTAGCCTTATTAACTTGGTCTTGGTTATGATTTTGCAAGGTTTTCAAAAACACTGTTCATTTTATGAAATTTTTTATTTCGAAAATAAGGAATACAGATAAATTTGTAGGTTGTTTTGAAGTCATGAGCTAATATTTTGAATCCGACACTAAAAACAACAAGCCAGGACACTAGCAGCCTGGATTCGCTTTTCAAGTTCAGCCAATTCTTGTTTTCTCAAGAAATTCAGTTTAGCAGCTTTCTGCTAGTTGCGGATGCAAACTGGGAAGCTAA
The DNA here is from genome assembly GCA_027921565.1 of Artemia sinica. NCBI lineage: Eukaryota > Metazoa > Arthropoda > Branchiopoda > Anostraca > Artemiidae > Artemia > Artemia sinica. Next base: position 28,425,560 of record CM051270.1, on the reverse strand, counting down.
GCCGGCTTCCTTTTCCAGCTTGCAAAAAACGTTCTTTTGTCAGGTGGCCTTCACGCTAAAAGTGCTGCAATATTTTTTGTGTCCCAATAAAAGCTATTATCCTCTATCCTCTCTCTCCCTTTTACGATGCAAGTGCGTCTCTGCGATTCAGAACGACTTGAGGGGTTTCATTTTCAAACCGATTTACAAACACTGTGTGAGATGCGTTCTTCCGTCTCGGCCAAATGAAGAAGAGATGATGTTAGGCATCAAAAGAATCGATCAAGTGGATAGCTTCACATACCTGGATAATATTATTAGTAAAGATGGTGAATGCAATAGAAATTTAAAAGTAGAACAACCAAGGCGCAAGCTGTTTTCTGTGGCAGTTGAAAAGGGTCTGGAAGAATTGGAAGGTAAGTTTCCGAGCTGAGATTACGATACTAGAGGCCATGGTAATGGTAGCAGTCAGACATGGCCCTGAGACGTTGGTGCTCCGAAATATCGAGGAAGATATGCTCAATGTTTTCCAGAGGAAGTGTCTAAGGATACTTTCAGGCACTCCCTCCACAGACCATGTATTTAGCGATAAGCTGGAAAAAACGGGGTTCGGTCCTAATTTTTAGAGATATAACGAAATAAAAATAAGATGTCTAGGTCACGTTCTACGAATGAAGGATTTTCATTTCATTTCAAAAATGAAATGAAATGAAGGGCCAAAAATTGTGCTTTTAGGCCATCCATCTGGGCCCAAACAAAAAAAAAAGTCGTCCCGAATGGGATGGAAAGAGCTTATAAGTGCGGATTTAACGGAAATCATAACTTCATAGGAGAGGACAAAGAGTTGAGTTTATTTTCTTAGATATAAGTAAGAAGGTCAAACCGAAACATTGATAGACAATATATTGTAAGCAATTACAAGGGAGGGGTCACCACGTCACAAACTAAATCGGAATTGTTCGCAGTTTATCTGGGAAAATTGTTGCAGAGAATTCAAGGTATCGTAAATTGCACATTGAATTTCTCTAAATAATTATATTTTCATACATTAAAAAAACAAAACAAAAAAACACATGATTGTGCTTAGGCAATTTCAAATACCGTGTACAAGTTTGCACGTGTAGCATGTTCTTATTAATGTTTTGTGCAATTTCGCTTTAAAGTTAAGAAAAATACACGCAGATTTTACTTGGGATAAAGTTCTCGCTAATCTAAGGTATGAACAAGGATCTAAAGTACCGTTACTTAGCTTTGGAGTATCTGAATAGGTTTAATATTATTACAAAAAAAGGGAAAAACTATGCAGACGAAAAAGTAAGAAAAAAGTAGAATTAAATAAAAAAGTAAAAAACAAAAAACCTCGATTATTACGTTACGATAAAAGGGGCAATTGTCTTTTTTTTTCTTTTTTCCTTGTGTATGCAAATGCATATAAAGATAAACAAAAAAAAACATATTCTAAACATTACATAAAACTATGACTTATATACCAATCAAATAAGAATATAATTTGTTTCCATAAAATCAAAAAGAGAAAAGTGATTTGGTTGAGAAACAATTGACTATCAGAACACGACAAATCAGACTTATGATAAACAAGTAAAATGTTGAAAATAAAAATAAATAAATGAGTTAATCTTGTCTAAAATATAGAAAAAAAAGGAAAAAAGTAAAAATCAGAGGTGTGTTCTTAAAATAATGGTTCAATTTGACCCATGGAAAAAGTGAGATATGTGTATTAAAAACAAATGATACGAAAATCACAATTACCCCTTAACTGAGTTGCATGATAATAGCCGCAGATGAGCAACTTCCATGGATAATCCGAAATGGGACGAAACAGCTTAAAATCAAAACAAGAAATTCTTTTAACACGTTTTATTTATGTTATTTACCATATTATTATCATTAAATTACTATCATCTATATTTTTATCTTCTTTTTTTTCCCAAATCACGTTGCTGGTTACGGGAGTCAATCAGAGTGCATAGTGCTGTTTTTGTGCATGTGAATTTTTCTTAAAATAATTCTGTTCTTTGGAGGACCTCCAATAATTTGCTGGTGAACAAATTGAGTTTATAGTAGTTTTCTTACTTTGATCCAAATATTGATACAATTTTGATCAGAATGACTGAAATCCTCAAAAAGACGATGGAATTTTAGACCTTGTTGCTTGACTATCCTCTCTATGAATTTAGATTGGCATATTCCAACTAGCTAGCGAAGTAACTATCAAAGGAAAATTCAGCTTAAGAAAATAAAAATCTGAAAATAAGTTTTGTCAGTGATACTAGGTAGACGAAATACCATAAGAAATTGTATTTCGACAAAATTTGTGAAAACATTGAGTAACAAAATCAATTACATCGAAATACAATAAGAGTTATAATACAAACTATTACTAAATATTTCTAAATATTAACAAATAATCAAAAGAGGAAAAAATGACCTGGAAAAATAAAACAGACAAAAGGCTATAAACAATAAAAAAAGCAAAAACAATCCGCCATATCAGACAGTAACGCAAGCATATTTTTTCAGATTTTATATCTTTGAACCCATAGTTTCAAATCAACAACCTTGACCAGAAACAAAATAGCCAGTTTCACAATTCAAAGCACAATCTTATTATTGCAAAATAAATTCGACAATCGGCAATCTGATTCGACAATTTGGCGACCCGATTGTCGATTTGACAATGGGATTGTCAAATAAAAAAGGGCTCTTACCATTTTCCTGCATTCTCCAATATTTATTCGACATTGAGTTTTTGCACTTCCAATCTGCTTTGCAGAAATGGTGCAAGACGTTGTGGTGGCCAGGTTGCTTGCTTTTTCAAAGTCTAAGATCCAGCTTATTGGATGCCTCAAGCACCATAATCTACTGAACTCAACGTCCTACAGAAACAAATGGAGTAATTAGTTAATGAGTTTTAAGAATTTAAAGATGTTCAACTAACAACATTGAAAACTAAAAAATATCTTAGTCTTCTTACTAGAAAAACTAATGTTGACCTAACTATTCAAGCTAACTATTCAGGTCGTATCTAGAGGGAGGGGGGCTAGGGGACTTAACCCCCCCCCCCCCGAACAAAATCTTTGATACGACCCCGTAAACTGGGATAGGAATTGGAAGCCATTTGTGAGGTAATGCATGCTGCATACTGTATTCTACTTTTCAATATAAGGTCCTTTCTGTAACTAATTTGTAAAAAAAAAAGAATCAAATGAAGAAAAAACGAGAATAATCACATCCAGTCAAAAAGAGAGAATAATTTGCAAATATTTCAGTCGAGACCTCCGCTCAACTGTCCTCAGTGAACAACTAGGAATAAACGGTATGATTTTATCCCGCTGTTCGCTTTTTAATATTCGTCTTTTTATATTGTCCTGTGGACTAATAGGTACTTATGTGTTATCCCGACAACACTCAAGAAGTTTGATCTGTTTAAAACCGGTTTTATGTGTGCACTCTACTATATAAAGATAATATAAAGATAATATATTATTTATATATTGTGGTACACTCTCAGATAATCATCTTAGCCAGAGTGAGATAAATTATTATGCAGGTATATTTTATTAAATATTTAATATATAGAGTTTGTTAGGTTAGGTATTTAATATAACACGTTCTGGGCGGCCTGCTTCCCATAATTTTCTGCTGTAATTTCCATAATTTTGTTACTGAAGCATTATATTTTCATCATATTTAGGTATATTTCATTATGATTAAACTAACTTCGCTTCTTGAGTGTGGTCGGGATAACACGTAAGTACCGACTTATATTTTGTTTTCTTAATTGTGCACTGAGGACGGTTGAACGGAGGTTCTGTGATTATCCTCATTTTTTCATCGTTGCAGTGTTTCTTTATTTTGCTTAACCAGCTTGGTCTCACAAATTATATAGAAGTTTGTAGGTAGTGACTTCAAAAATCCTTAAGCATCAACTTTTGTGTACCTCGAGTACCATCACCGTTTTATGAAATATGTACTTGCCGATTTAATTTTGGGATTCCATATTGCGATATTAACCTTGTAATCAACAGGCTTAGAAATTCTTGAGTGCAGACTGAGGTAGAAATTAGATGTCATTTATGACAAATATGGGATACATACTGTCTTTTATTTTAGGTATTCATGTTGTAAACTGTAGCCAGATATTTGTAATTATTGACTCCAAAAACCCTTCGATGAAAATCAAACACCATTTGTGAAGATACACTTATCGCTTTTTGATTTTAGACTCAAAATAGAGTATTAGCAGTGGCATCAATTGGGGGGCACAGGGTGGCCTTTGCTTTTTATATTACCCCCCCCCCCCTATATTTGGAGAATCACCTTTTTGGGGGTGATTTTTATTGACAAACATTGAAAAAGACATCCCCCCTTAGATACAGGAAATATACACCCCCCCCCCCAAATTTTCATGAATTGACATTACTGAATATTGGCTTTCATTTGTAATCAACAAGCTCAGACACACTTGGATACTAACTACGGTGGAAACTAGAAGCCATCTGTGAAAAATGCAGCAACTGTGATTTTAGAACATACAGGTTTCAATTTCAGCCTTCTACTTGTGATACGGATATCGCAGACCCTTAGATACCAGCTTTAGTGAAAATCAAAGACCGTTTGTGAAACACATACTCAGCCTACTTGATTTTGATTTAGGACTGCCATATCAATGACTCTTAAGCTTTACCATTTTGTTATTTAGGACCATTTCCTAAATGACCCCTGAATGATCATGAGTCAAAATAAGTACAACCTCCTGTCCATAATGAGTCGAAATTGGGAGAGGGGTTTGGGATCAAGGGTCTCACATCGGACCCTACAATTATCCTACTGAACATTCTTGCATGATTATGATTTCAAGAAGCTATAATATGTCTATCTTTCTGAAAAATATGCATTTTTGAAGTCTCTGTTTTTAAATGGGCTACTTGAAAAATTACCTCCTAGCCCCTTTGTCCTCACGCAGATTGGTACAGAAGACCTGGCGGTCAACTGAAGCACTGATGGGCAACTGTCAAAAACGACCTCGACCCAATTGGCGGATTTCGAAAGTGGGAGAGATGCTGGTTCCGGTTTGCAGAAGAGCTGGCACAAGATCACAAAAAATGGGAGTCAACCACACGGAGTCTTCTAGGTGCCGGGTGAGCGTCTAGTCCCGAAGTAAGTACATGTAAGTAGGCTTCATGTATCATATTGTTCCTGTAGGCAGTTTTTTTTTTTTAACATTTGGCTGTCTGATTATGATGGCTATCTTGGAATTGATAGCCAATGATTGCAAGGATAGCCAATGATGGCTATCATTGGGCACTAGATCTAAAAATTTTGCAACCAAATGAGTCTCTAGGTTTCTAAATCACCCGTTCTTTAGGATGCAGGCTAGAAAAAAAATACACATGAAACGCATTGTTGTTTAAAAAAGTATATCTAATACCTTTTTTTTAATTAAGTAATAATGCAATTATTGCTTGAAGGTCTGCGATAGAGCTTAATTTAGTTGCAGCACCTACTACTCGAATAATTGCACACTTAGTGTCAGTATTTACAAACACTTATAATCCAACTGGACCCTGGGTAATCATGGGGGCTCTCGGTCCGTTCCTATGCTGCTGTTGGACGAAAAAAAGGAAAACAGTGAACGAAAAGATTTGAAGTACCTGAAATAATTAGGATGGATTACGGAAAACAATACTAATTCAACACAAACCCATTATTGTTAATTAGTTTATTAGCTGTGGATTAGCCGTTCTAAAGCTGGCTTAATTAATTCCTGCCAGCTCGTTTATACTTTGTTTGGGGAAATTGGCCTTAAATTATGGACTAAGAAATATGAATCTTTAATGCTTAATGGCAATTACCGAGCCAACGATCTTAATTGCAGGTCCTTCCTAGCGAAGCTATTTCTTAGCTAAACTTTTTTCGAATTACTGCAAACGTTAAATTCTTTTTTCATTAAATAAAAAAAAACTTTTCAACTGAAAGTAAAGAGAAACATTAAAACTTAAAACGAACAGAAATTATTCCGTATATGAGGGGGGCTGCCCCTTCCTCAACCCTACTCTTTACGCTAAAGTCTTAAAGTTCTTTAAAAATATGTTTCAATCAAATTCAACAACCAGCCTTTGTATTTGAGCAGCTTTTCTTAAAGCATTGTGAAAAAAAAAGTCAAACTTTAGCCTAAAGAGTGACGGTTGATGAAGAGGCAGCCCCCTCATACACGGAATAATTTCTGTTCGTTTTAAGTTTCAATGTTGCTCCTTACTTTCAGTTGAAAAAAATTGTTTGTTTTTGTTATTTAATTTCTGACTGTTTTTCAAATCGTGTCAGAACATCCCCCTCCCCACAACCAGCCTCCCCACGAAAGATTCTTCCCGTGGAAAATCCCCCACCACGCAGAAAATACCACTAAAAAAATTCCGTATATTTATCAATAACAAATGCTATATGTCAACAAATGACAAATTGCGCAGCTTACAGCCCTTTCCCCAGGGAATATGGGGGTCGTGTCATCCCCAAAGCCATAGCTATTTGACATTTCAACAATGCTGAATAAAATGGCTGTTCTGAAATTTGATCAGATGTGTCTGGGGAAAAAGAGGTGTATGTGGAGGGGGGCTATTCGACCTACAATTATTTTGGTCACTTAACAAGGGCACTAGAACTTTCAATTTCCAATCAAATGAGCCCTCTTCCGATCTTCTAGGATCACTGGCTCTATACGAGGACTCCTGGGAAAAACAAACAAGTAAATAAACACGCATCCGTGATCATTCTTCTTGCAAAAAAAATACAAAATTCCACATTTTGTAGATAAAAGCTTGAAACCTCTGCGGTAGGGTTGTCTTATATAATGAGTCTGATGGTGTGATTTTCATTAGATCGCTTGATTTTTTGGGGTGTTTCCCCCGTTTTTCGAAAATCGGGCAAGTTTTCTCAAGGTCGTAGCTTTTGATGGGTAACACTAAACTTATTCAATTTTATATATTTGGAATCAGAGGCTTCACTATATAGGGTTGCCTATAGTAAAGGCCACACGGCTCCAATGTTTTATTATTTATTTATTATCTATTACTTTCTTTCCCAGTGACACTTCATATGGAAGGGGTCGTCGTAGAAACTTCAAAGGGGGCTCATCCGATTGGAAATCTAGAGTTCTAGTGCCCTTTTTGAGGGTCAAAAGTGATTGGAAGGCAACTAACACCCCTTTCACGCCCACCGATTCCCCAAACACATCCAATCTAATTTTGAAATAGCAATTTTGTTCAGCGCAATTGATTTCCAGATAGAAATTACGTTTTTGAGGAGGACACTCCCCCACAGCCCTCGGGGTAAGGTTTGTAAGCCATTTTGTTCAGCGTAATTGATTTCCAGATAGAAATTACGTTTTTGAGGAGGACACTCCCCCAAAACCCTCAGGGTAAGGGTTGTGAGTTATGTCCTGGGGGCTTATAAGGTTTTTATAGAAAGCTTTGTTGTAGAAACTTCAAAAAGGACTCATTCGATTGGAAATTCGAAGGGCTAGTGCCCTTTTTAATAGTCAAAAGTGATTGGAGGGCAACTAACTCCCCTCTCACGCCCACCTTTTCCCCAAACACATCCAATCAAAATTTTGAGATAGCCATTTTGTTAAACGTAGTTGAAGATTCAGGAAATTAGGTCTTTAAGGATAACAACAACCCCCCCCCCCCCCACAGCCCTCAAGGAAAGGGTTGTAAGTTATGCCCTGGGGGCATATAAGATTTTTATAGAAAGCGTTGTCGTAAAAACTTCAGAAAGGGATCATTCGATTGGAAATTCAAATGGCTAGTTCCCTTTTTAATAGTCGAAAGTGATTGGAAGGCAACTAATACCCCTTTGACGGCCACACTTTCCCCAAACACATCCAATCAAAATTTTGATATAGCCATTTTGTTCAACGTAGTTGAAAGTTCTGGAAATTATATTTTGAGCAGGACACTCCCCCCCCCCCACAGTCTTCAGGGCAAGGGTTATAAGTCATGCCCTAGGGGCATATATGGTTCTTATGGAAGGAATGCTCGTATAAACTTCAGAGAGGGTTCATTTGATTGGAAATTGAAAGTTCTAGTTCACTTTATAAGCGTCAAAAGATATCGGAGGGTAACCAGCTCCCCCCAAACCCTTTTTTTCCAAATGCATCCGATAAAAATTTTGAGATAACTATTTTGTTAAAAATAGTTCAAAGATCATGTAACGAAAATTCCGGTGTCGACACCCCCCCCCCCCCAGGGCCCGGAGGTAGGCGTTGTAAGTTACGCCCTGGGGGCATATATGGGTCTTATGGAAGGGATGCTCTTATTAACTTCAAAGAGGGCTCATTTGATTGGAAATTGAAAGTTTTATTTCAATTTTTAAGAGTCAAAAGAGATTGGAGGGCACCTAGCCCCCCCCCCCTCCACATCCTTTTTTCCTCTAACCCATCCGATAAGAACTTTGAGATAGCCATTTTTTTAAATAGTTCACAGACCATACAACGAAAACTCCGGGGAAGACACAGCACCCCAGGACCCGAGAGCAGGCGTTGTAAGTTATGCCCTGGGAGAATCTATGGTTCTTATTGAAGGGATGCTCATAAAAACTTCAGAGGGCCCATTTGATTGGAAATTGAAAGTTATAGTTCAGTTTTTTAGAGTATAAAGAGATTTGAGGGTAACTAGCCCCTTCCCCCCCACGCCCCTTTTCCCCCAAATAAATCCAATAAAAATTTTGAGATAGCCATTAAGTTAAAAATTGCTCAAAAGTCAGATAAAAAAAACTCAGGTGTCGTCACAACCCCCCAGGGCCCGGGAGCAGGCGTAAGTTATGCTGAGGGGTATATATGGTTCTTATGAAAGGGATGCTCGTATGAACTTCAGAGAGGGCTCATTTGATTGGAAATTGAAAGTTTGAGCTCACTTTTTAATAGTCAAAAGGAATGCTCGTATAGACTTCGGAGAAGGTTCATTTGAATGGAAATTGAAAGTTCTTGTTCATTTTTCAAGATTCAAAAGAGATCGGAGAGCAACTAGCCCCCGTCCCTCCACGCCCGAAATGCATTAGATGAAAATTTTAAGATAGACATTTTGTTAAAAATAGTTCAAAGTTCAGATATTAAAAACTCCGGTTTCGACCATAGCCCCCCAGGACCCGGGGGTAGGCGTTGTAAGTCATGCTCTGGGGGCATATATGGCTGTTATGGAAGGGATGCTCGTATAAGCTTCATAGAGGGCCCATTTAGTTGGAAATTGAAATTTGTAACTCACTTTTTATGAGTAAGAAGTGATCGGAGGGCAGCTAACTTCCCCCACATTCCATTTATTTTTTCCCAGAGGCACTTCATATAGAAGGGGTCGTCGTATAAACTTCAAAAGGGGGCTCATTCGATTGGAAATCGAGAGTTCTAAGGCTCTTTTTGAGAGTCGAAGGTGATCGGAGGGCAACTATCCCCCCCATCCCAAGCCTTTTTTCCACAAATATATCTGATCATAAATTTGAGGTAGCCATTGCATCAGATAAAATTCTTATGGAAGGATGCTCGTATAAACTTCAAAGAGGGCTCGTTTGATTGGAAATTGAAAGTTCTAGTTCACTTTCTATAAATCAAAAGTGATCAAAGGGCAACTAGCCCCCTCCCCCGCCCTTTTCCCCAAACGCATCAGATAAAAATTTGAGATAGACATTTTGTTAAAAATAGTTCAAGGTTCAGATTAAAAAAAAACACCGGTATCGACACAGCCCCACAGAGCCCGGGGACAGGCATTTTTTGTTGTGCCATGGGGGCATATAAGGTTCTTATGGAAAGAATGCTCGTATAAACTTCAAAGAGGGCTCATTTGATTGGTAATTGAAAGTTCTATTTCACTTTTTAAAAGTCAAAAGTGATCAAAGCCTCCTATCTAGCCTTCTCCCCCACCCCTTTCCCCCCAAATGCATCAGATAAAAATTTTGAGATAGACATATTGTTAGAAATAGTTCAAAGTTCAGATTAAAAAAAACACCGGTGTCGACACAGCCTCATAGTGCCCGGGGGCAGGCGTTGTAAGTTATGCCCTGGGGATATATGGTGTCTATGGAATGGATCTATTGTATGTTTGTTTGCATTGATTGTTTATTTAATTTCTGTTCGTTTTAAGTTTTATTTATACTTTATTAGGAGAATATTTTTTTCGTTTTAAGCTTGATTTTGATATTCAATCTAAGCATTACTCGCTTTAAGGTCTATTTATTCATTTATATTATTACTTGTTGAATGTTTTTTGCTATGATTGTTTATTTAATTTCTGTTCGTTTTGGTTTCATTTATTCTTTAATAGTAATTTCAGGTCGTTTTGAGTTTGAATTTTAACAGGTATTTGTATTTGCTGAGCTTAAGTTTAAAATGGCCTTTACTTTTCTTTGAAAAACGTATTTTTCGGAAAGTTTTTTTCTTAATTAATGAGCATAAAAAGCCGATTCTTTCGATGTATCTACTGATATCAAAATTCTGTTTTTTAAAGCTTCGTTTACTATTGACCCAAGGCGCCCATTACTAACAGTTCTACCACGAATTGTTTAATCGGGTTTGCGCCCATTATTTAATATTCAAAATATTTGAGGTATACGAGTTTTGTATTTTTGTTATCGCAAGTATTTGTGGTTTTGGCTATAAGGTATAGAGACCAAAGAGTTAATCACAAGTTTAATGCTACTGATGTTTCTATGTCTTATATATATATATATATATATATATATATATATATATATATATATATATATATATATATAAAATTAAAGTTGAAAAAAATTTAATTTTTTTGTGGCTAGGTTCTTATCATCTTCTTGTTTGATTGTTTGGATGCATTTTTTTTTTAGTTTTATCATAGATATGGCTCGGAATACGCTTTGGTTTAGACAGCCAAAGCTCCCCTTCTCGAAAAAGGTAATATATATCAGCTTTCATTACTGCCTTATCTGACATAAATCATTAAAGTATAGTAAATAATTACTTGTTCTTCTGCTTGATTTCTCAACCTCCAGTCAGTTCCCTCGATGTCTTCAATCTTCAGAATTAGATTAGCACTTGTATCGCAAAATTCGACCGTTTTGCTGTCGACCAGTTTGTGACCAGTACGACTTTCAAGTTGGTTCAACCTCTAAATAAAAAAAAACAAATTAACGCCGTTTTTTTTTAATTGTAGCCTACTTGTCAGAATTGGACATTTGGGACACGCTTGCCGTCACAAGTTTAACAAAAAGGACAAGTTTAGCAGAAATTCGAGATCAAGAATAAAAAAAAATCTTTCCAGAACACTAGATGGGCTTCTGTCCCCGACCATTAATCTGCAGCATATGCCCAAAGAACCTTGGAGGGGCAATTCTTCAAGCATAAATCGATCATTTTCAAAAATAGTCGAGACATTCGCACAATGCATGCGCTTTTAAATGACCTCTTGCCTATATAAAAATTATCTAAGAAAATGAAAGTTATTGTTTGGCTACAAATAATTCAAATAATTCAAAACATGCAACCCTCAATTTAATAATGAAAAAAAAAAAAAAAACAACTGATAATCAAGAATTTAGAAGGATATACTTCAGATTTCAATTCCAGTAAAGATTTTTACAGGGCCTTGAAACTGGAATTCTAGCTCTTATTAATTTTCACCAGGACAAAAAAGTTTTAGTCTAAGTTCCCCGATTAAAGTACTTTTCCCGATTGATCTGAGACATGGGCTTAAAAATGATGGCTATTAAACTTGGGAAATCCTGAAAATTAATTATCACTCCCAATTGAGATGGGAAGGATTAGGAAACCTTTATGGGAATTAACTACGATCTAATTATCTTCTAATCAAAACAAATCAGATTGATGATAGACCCAGAGCCAAGATTATTCGTTTTCTAGGAAAGGATGTTGTTCAGGAATAAAACCAATACCAAATGAAATCCGAAGTTCCAACGACGTTTTTCTAACTGCAGGAACAAGCTGCTAAGCACACCATAGATGCATTGGCACAAATAGAAAGAAGAGAAAGATGTGCTAGAAATTTCCCATACATATTGCTTAAGGAGGGTTTTTGAAATTTAGATCAAAGGACACGCCTCTTATGAACGATGTGGTTTGATCCCGCTAAATGCCTGTATCGTGAAAGGACAGAAAAGATGGCTTGGGCATGTCCCCAGTATGGTCATAAATCTTATCCCTAGTCCTACCAAACAGTTTTACACACTCCCTTTCCCCCTGCCATTTCGTATAGAATGTGCGGTCTCAAAGCTCAGGAGGGGTTCTCTAAACCAAAAGTGGAAATTCCTTTGCATTTGTTAAGGGTAAAAAGCGATTAGAGGGTGGCCAGGCACCGTCCCGTATCTTTTCGCTCCCAGTTACCCCAGAAACCACCCATGGCATCGCATCAAGCCACATCCCTAAAAACTATCGAAAGACCCAAGAAATGGCCTTCAGTATAGAGACAAGGCCCACGTAGCCCAAAAGAGAAGTTCTTTAAGTTATCCAAGAGTCTAACTTTCACATATACATTTTAGTAGAAGTGTTGATTATATCAGACCTTATTCAAACCAGAATCATACAAAGAATTTAAATCTATATGGTTGGAGGTGCAAGTTGGGCTTGCGATCCCCCTAAAGATTCCTTCCACTGCCAAATTTTTATCAGAAAGGTATCCCTGCTGCCTCTCGTACAAACTAGAACCATGTTATGAATATTTTATAATTCATGTTATGTTAAGAAAAGTGTCCTGTCCAAGCTACAGACTGATTCGCTGTTAAAGCAGCGCAAAGTTTTGAGTCACACAAAAATGGGCTAAGTTTGAGCTGCGGACTGAACTGATACAAAAACAAGCTAAGCCGTGGCTCGTTCCAAAACCCAGACAAGCCCTGACGAAGTTCAAAAACGTTTAAAATCTGAATCAGAGCAAATACGAACTACGTATAAAAATGTAGATAATTTCGGAGACCACACTGCCTTTCCATGAAAATAAATAAAAGTTAAAATAGGGATAAAATCCTTTTGATAGACAGTGTTTCACTACATATGTGACCAAAATATCTGATATCTTTTTGTGAATTTCTATCACTATTTGTGAAACACTGTCCATTAAAAGGATTTTATCCCTATTTGAACTTATATTTAACGTATAAAAACATGGTAAGTCGTGACTCGACGCAAAAAGAGCTAAGTTCAAGCAGCGGACTGTGTCGGAGTAAAAATGAGGTATGTCTTGATTCAGTGCAAAAACAAAGTAAGCCTTTACTCAGTGCAACAAATGGCTTCTTAATCAGTTCTTAATCAGAGTAAAAATGAGCAAATTCTAAGCTATGAGCTGACTTGGTGCAAAACATTAGCCCTAAAAAACTAGTTAAGTACTGACTAAGTGCAAAAAGGAACTAATACTAATCGTGAAACAAAACAGTCACGAACTAAATCCGGTTTCGGTTCAAAGAAATGAGACAAGTTCTGCTTTGGTCCAAAAGTCAGCCCTGTCCCGATTCAGCGTGAAAACGCGCGAAGTCGTTAGTCGACACAAAATGAGCTAAGTTTAAGTCGAGGTCTGAATCGGTGCCAAAACAAGATAAGTCCTGACTCAGTATAAAATGAGCATGTACATAAGTAGTAATAGTGTTAAAGGTTTAAACAGTACATGAACCGGTACAAGATAATAGTGTATACAATACGAACGGTACATTGGAATTGGCCAAGAAAAACCCATGGCTGTGTCATTAAACTTACACGTGAATATTTTAAAAGTTGGCACACTATAATGCATGTTATGAAACTAAAGTCAAGGTTTTTTAAACTTGGCAAGGTATAATGTGGTCAAACATGTTTTGAGAGTATGGTCGTAATTATATAACTTGAGCAGACAGGTTATTTTTTTTTTTTTTTTTTTTTTTTAAAGGGCTAAAGTGATTAGCAATTACGAGCGGGGATTCCCCACTAGTTTTTTTTTAAATCGAAAACTAGAGATTGTCAAATTGCGTATTAAGGAATGCTTTTGTAGGGAAAGCTGTCAATCACCCGTGTGTTATCCACAGTTCCATTTTTGAAGTCTGTGCTATCCAGAGCGGTTTCTGATTTGCTTTGGAGAATTGCCTTTAGCCAACAATAGTTTAGAAATAAAAAAAATTAACTATCATGTGACTTGGTACTTTGAAATTATTTTCTACAATAGCGTAACTATCATGTGACATGGTACTTTGAAATTATTTTCTACAATAGCGTAACTATCATGTGACTTGGTACTTTGAAATTATTTTATACAATAGCGTAACTATCATGTGACTTGGTAGTTTGAAATTATTTTCTATGATAGCGTAACTTTCATGTGACTTGGTACTTTGAAATTATTTTCTACAATAGCGTAACTATCATGTGACTTGGTACTTTGAAATTATTTTCTATAATAGCGTAACTATCATGTGACTTGGTACTTTGAAATTATTTTCTATAATAGCGTAACTATCATGTGACTTGGTACTTTGAAATTATTTTCTACAATAGCGTAACTATCATGTGACTTGGTTCTTTGAAATTACAATAGCGTAACTATCATGTGACTTGCTACTTTGAAATTATTTTTTACAATAGCGTAACTATCATGTGACTTGGTATTTTGAAATTATTTTCTACAATAGCGTAACTATCATGTGACTTGGTACTTTCAAATTATTTTCTACAATAGCGTAACCATCATGTGACTTGGTACTTTGAAATTATTTTATACAATAGCGTAACTATCATGTGACTTGGTACTTTGAAATTATTTTCTATAATAGCGTAACTTTCATGTGACTTGGTACTTTGAAATTATTTTCTACAACAGCGTAACTATCATGTGACTTGGTACTTTGAAATTATTTTCTATAATAGCGTAACTTTCATGTGACTTGGTACTTTGAAATTATTTTCTATAATAGCGTAACTATCATGAGACTTGGTACTTTGAAATTATTTTCTACAATAGCGTAACTATCATGTGACTTGGTACTTTGAAATTATTTTCTATAATAGCGTAACTATCATGTGACTTGGTACTTTGAAATTATTTTCTATAAAAGCGTAACTATCATGTGACTTGGTACTTTGAAATTATTTTCTATAATAGCGTAACTATCATGTGACTTGGTACTTTGAAAATATTTTCTATAATAGCGTAACTATCATATGACTTGGTACTTTGAAATTATTTTCTACAAAAGCGTAACTATCATGTGACTTGGTACTTTGAAATTATTTTCTACAATAGCGTAACTATCATGTGACTTGGTATTTTGAAATTATTTTCTACAATAGCGTAACTATCACGTGACTTGGTACTTTGAAATTATTTTCTATAATAGCGTAACTATCATGTGACTTGGTACTTTGAAATTATTTTCTACAATAGCGTAACTATCATGTGACTTGGTACTTTGAAATCATTTTATACAATAGCGTAACTATCATGTGACATGGTACTTTGAAATTATTTTATACAATAGCGTAACTATCATGTGACATGGTACTTTGAAATTATTTTCTACAATAGCGTAACTATCATGTGACTTGGTACTTTGAAATTATTTTCTATAATAGCGTAACTATCATGTGACTTGGTACTCGCAACTCCCCCCTCCACTATCACACTATAAGTACTCTAAGACACCCCGCTCCCATCACTCCACCACTTATGTATTATATGGAACACATTGAAGAAGTAAAGCTATCCGTTATTACAATTCTTTTCTTGTCATCTACACCCCTTTAGTATCAACTTCTTCGTATAGTATAACGTTAAACTATTTTAAATTGACAACACTGTCCAAACATCACTTTTGTATTATACAGTACACAATCAACCCATCTCCCTCCAAAATACTTTTCAGCCATTTCTTGTTAAATTTTTTTATTTCTAAACTATTTTAAATTAACAACACATCGAAGTATATTTTAAATTGACAACACTGTCCAAACATCACTTGTGTATTATACAGTACATAATCAACCCATCTCCCCCCAAACACTTTTCAGGCATTTCTTGTTAATTTTTTTTATTTCTTAACTATTTTAAATTGACAACACATCGAAGTATATTTTAAATTGACAACACTGCCCAAACATCACTTGTGTATTATACAGTACACAATCAACCCATCTCCCCCCAAAACACTTTTCAGCCATTTCTATAGCGTAACTATCATGTGACTTGGTACTTTGAAATTATTTTTTACAATAGCGTAACTATCATGTGACTTGGTATTTTGAAATTATTTTCTACAATAGCGTAACTATCATGTGACTTGGTACTTTGAAATTATTTTCTATAATAGCGTAACTATCATGTGACTTGGTACTTTGAAATTATTTTCTACAATAGCGTAACTATCATGTGACTTGGTACTTTGAAATTATTTTATACAATAGCGTAACTATCATGTGACATGGTACTTTGAAATTATTTTATACAATAGCGTAACTATCATGTGACCCTTTGAAATTATTTTTTACAATAGCGTAACTATCATGTGACTTGGTACTTTGAAATTATTTTCTATAATAGCGTAACTATCATGTGACTTGGTACTTTGAAATTATTTTCTATAATAGCGTAACTATCATGTGACTTGGTACTCGCAACTCCCCCCTCCACTATCACACTATAAGTATTCTAAGACACCCCGCTCCCATCACTCCACCACTTATGTATTATATGGAACACATTGAAGAAGTAACGCTATCCGTTATTACAATTCTTTTCTTGTCATCTACACCCCTTTAGTATCAACTTCTTCGTATAGTATAATGTTAAACTATTTTAAATTGACAACACTGTCCAAACAGCACTTGTGTATTATACAGTACACAATCAACCCATCTCCCTCCAAAATACTTTTTAGCCATTTCTTGTTAAATTTTTTTATTTCTAAACTATTTTAAATTAAAAACACATCGAAGTATATTTTAAATTGACAACACTGTCCAAACATCACTTGTGTATTATACAGTACACAATCAACCCATCTCCCCCCAAAACACTTTTCAGGCATTTTTGTTAAATTTTTTTATTTCTTAACTATTTTAAATTGACAACACATCGAAGTATATTTTAAATTGACAACACTGTCCAAACATCACTTGTGTATTATACAGTACACAATCAACCCATCGCCCCCCAAAACACTTTTCAGCCATTTCTTGTTAAATTTTTTTTATTTCTTAACTATTTTAAATTGACAACACATCGAAGTATATTTTAAATTGACAACACTGTCCAAACATCACTTGTGTATTATACAGTACACAATCAACCCGTCTCCCCCAAAAACACTTTTCAGCCATTTCTTGTTAATTTTTTTTATTTCTTAACTATTTTAAATTGACAACACATCGAAGCATATTTTAAATTGACAACACTGTCCAAACATCACTTGTGTATTATACAGTACACAATCAACCCGTCTCCCCCCAAAACACTTTTCAGGCAATTCTTGTTAAATTTTTTTATTTCTTAACTATTTTAAATTGACAACACTGTCCAAACATCACTTGTGTATTATACAGTACACAATCATCCCCTGTCCCCCAAAACACTTTTCAGCCATTTCTTGTTAATTTTTTTTATTTCTAAACTATTGTTGGCTAAAGGCAATTCTCCAAAACAAATCAGAAACCGCTCTTGATAGCACAGACTTCAAAAATGGAACTGTGGATAACACACGAGTGATTGACAGCTTTCCCTACAAAAGCATTCCTTAATACGCAATTTGACAATCTCTAGTTTTCGATTTAAAAAAAAAACAGCAGGGAATCCCCGCTCGTAATTGCTAATCACTTTAACCCTTAAAAAAAAAAAAAAAAAAAAAAAAAAAAAAAAAAAAAAAAAAAAAAAAAAAAAAAAACCTGTCTGCTCAAGTTATATAATTACGACCATACTCTCAAAACATGTTTGACCACATTATACCTTGCCAAGTTTAAAAAACCTTGACTTTAGTTTCATAACATGCATTATAGTGTGCCAACTTTTAAAATATTCACGTGTAAGTTTAATGACACAGCCATGGGTTTTTCTTGCCCAATTCCAATGTACCGTTCATATTGTATACACTATTATCTTGTACCGGTTCATGTACTGTTTAAACCTTTAATACTATTACTACTTACATATTCAATAGTTTTGTAAGATTCACCTGTTATTGTCGTCTCTTTGAATTTCCATCTTATTTCCCCCCATGCATGTGTCGTAGAAAGTACCCTCTCCATGTTTGCAAAACCAATGAATATTGCCAATGAACAATGAAGAAAATTACCACCGATTTCTCAAATTCCTAGTATTAAGTCTCCATTACGTAATTTTGAATAGCCTAGTGTGCATAAACTAGTTTCTTGAAACTAGTTTCAAGAAACTAGTTTCTAGTTCAAACAAGTTTCTAGTTCTAAACTAGAAACTTGAAAAAACGAGGGAATTTTCTTGTGTTTTTTTTTCAAATGAAGGCAGGCCTTTTCTGCTAACGTTCCACAAAGAATATAGCACTTTCTTTACGCAAAAAAGTTAACAACGATAGATAATTAGAAACCTAATTAATATAGTGACTAGATAAACTTGACTGGTTATCTTCTTATTTCTTTTGCCCCAGACATATCATCATATCAATCAACAAATGTCAGAAGCATCTTAAACAACTCATGATGCATAATCTTCTCCAGCAACTATTTTTCTGTATTAAGCCAATTCAGATGCGGCTAATTTTCTTTTCTTCGTTCATTTTCCTTTTTCTTTCATTTTCTCTATTAAAGGCTATTAATCGAACAAAGAATTTTTTTTATTCGAGGCAATTTATGAAAGCTGACAAAGGTATTTGAAAAATGCAGAAGAAGACATTGTGGATTCAGCTGAATTTACTAAGAGAAGAACAGATTTAAAGGACAGATTAAACAGTTTAAAAAGCGGGCGGCATATCATAACAACATGAAGTCGGTGACATCTAGATACAACTGTCCATTGACTTTATCAATGGAAAAGAAATATAGCCTAAGTAAGAAGCAATTGACTTTTCATTGTCTTTTGATACGCGAAAACAGTATATTTTTTTTTTTTTTTTTTAATAAAAACAAAGTTGCGCAAGTATTTATGTAATATGTAGGCTATATACAAACAATGGTGCTACATAAAGTAAATATATATATATATATATATATATATATATAATATATATATATATTATATATATATATATATATATATATATCTATATATATATATATATATATATAATATATATATATATATATATATCTATATATAATATATATATATATATATATATATATATATATATATATATATATATAATATACGGTAAACTATTCAAGCCAGCAACGAGGAATTTTCTCAGAATAATGTTGGAGCCATGACAATTGCTACAGACTACAGACCTCCACCCACCAAAAATGAAACGTTGGACAATAAATCTAGAAAATTAAAATTGGAATGGGCCCCTAATCTTATCATCACCACATCTGCCAGAGGAGGTTGTTATGAATTTGGAGGATAGGGCCTTTGGCCCTTATAAACGAGTCACGTCAAATAGCGCAAACGGATTATGTATTTTGATGAAAATTTTATGAAATCTTTCGAGTTTTCCGTCCTACTTTATTTACAAAAACACTGATCGGTCCGCGTTTCTTTTTTACGAATTCTTTTTGCAACATAACCAAGAGATATGTTCAGAATATGTGGTTTTTGCATTATAAATATTAATCATTCAAAAGAGATATTACATTTTTAAAGGAAGGCAGCGATATGAAACCACGGAGGCGATAAAACGTAGAGGGTGTAACCTGGTTAGGTGTAACCCTCACAAAGTTTCAAAGTTGCAATAAAAGGGAAAAAAACTAAACAATAAAACGAACACAATAGAAACAATTTATTCCAGCAGCCATGGCTATTATGGCCGACCTTTTAACCTCCTTAAGATTTTTTCCGTCGTAAATCTAAACGCAAAAATTTAATGTCCTCAGTTCGTCGTAAAACAAAGGAAATGCACATCTAAGAAAATGGAACAATGCCTTTTCGGAAGTAAAATAAAGTTGAAAGTTAATTTTTTATGAATGTTGAATACATTCTCCTGCTTTTGATTGACATTCAAGCTTTGTGAAGGAAGAAAACCATAGAAATGACGATTAAGTATGCATGGCGAAATGAGGCAATGTTTCAAAGGATATAACAAGGAATTCATGACGGTCAAGTTGTCAACAATAGTGGCAAATCAACATCAAGCTATTCTTGAACTTATTCTGGATTTACATCGTTGAGACAAATACCAAAGGGCGTATATATAAGCTCCATAATTTTAAAAAGGTAAACCTTTTTGCAGGATGAATCTTTCTTAAGAGAAAGTAGTGCTGCTACTACTAACAACGCATCGCAGCACAAAGCCATTAGAGGCCAATAAAGTCGACTCTCGCTAACTCGAAATTCCCATGACCACGACTTTTCTTCGAGTTACGTATAATTCGACTAATGCATATTCGAGTTCTTCATAAAATAGACACCTAAATATTAACAGAATTTGATACAAAAATAGGTTAAACAAAATTAATGAATCAAAGTTTACACGTTGCAACCTGCATACCAGGGTTTCGACTAACAGAGGTCCGTTGAAAAAACTTCAAGATATAGAGGTAAACATTGACTTGTGGAGGTAAAGTTGAAATTAAATGACAATTTATCTACTGAGTTTCGATTTATAGAGGTCATTTTTGGGTCACTTCGACTTATAGAGGTAGAATATAACCGCAAAATCATTTCGAGTTAGGCATGGTTTTTTCTTCGACTTGGATAGGTTTTTCCACGAGGATTGAAAATAATTCGTGATAACAAGGATTTCGAGTTTTTGATTCTCGAGTTACCGAGAGTCGACTGTACAAGTACAAAGACGAGTCAGCTTCTGTAAATCTTCGTTTACAAATTCTTTTTTAGAAAAAGATTATGGTAGAAGTATGTTAGTATAAGTAAAAAAAAGTACGAATTTGGCATATTTGGATAAAATAATATTGAGAGAATTTTTTAGCTCAAGGTACTCAGATATTTTTAATTCCAACCACTGCTGTTTTGCCTAACTTTTGTGCAATGAAACAAAAAATAGACCCAGTGCAGAATACCACCACAAGTATTCTCTTGAATGAAAAAGTCTTGTCTTCAAAATAGTCGCAGATATGCTCTCTAACTCAAGAGGTTAGATTTTTTTTTTTTTTTTTTTTTTTTTTTTTTTTTTTTTTTTTTTTTTTTTTTTTTTTTTTTTTTTTACGAGATACGGAA
Source organism: Artemia sinica (assembly GCA_027921565.1). Lineage (NCBI taxonomy): Eukaryota > Metazoa > Arthropoda > Branchiopoda > Anostraca > Artemiidae > Artemia > Artemia sinica. Next base: position 28,404,276 of record CM051270.1, on the reverse strand, counting down.
TATTTTACTTATGAAGAGAAAGACCGTATACGTGATTAGTTTCAAACACAAGCATGAGGCAGCATGCAGTAGCCTATTCCTCTACTTCCGGTGTCTGTATATAGGGTTGTTTGAGTACCAGATATAGAGTGCATGTGTACATATTAAATTATATATAAGTTTGTTTAAATGGTTCCGTTTTGGTATGATAAACAGACATAGTGTAAAATCAGAAATTATGATCTACATTTATTCTTTATCGTCATCACCATTACTAATGGTGGCTACTAACATACTAATGGTGGCTACTAATATACTAATGGTGGCTACTAATATACTTCTTAAAATTTATCATGTTCATGATCAACCATCAGCGTCATAGTTCACTATCATTTTTATATGACACAGCTTCATAGCTGTTAGAGGATTTTGATACAAGATTTTACGTTATTTGAGGCCTGACATTATGAGGCTGGTGCATTAATCTAGTAAAGCTTAGAAGTAGGCTAAAACAACTTGTTAAAAGGTAGGTTTGTATTTTTGGACTTTCAACACTATTTTTAGGCTTAGGTAAATAGGCCTCGGCAAGCCTAAAATCAAAGTTCTAATTATGGGTTATCACCTTGAGAATAATATAGTAATGTTCTTTTCCAGGGCACTGAAACTATACAAATGAGTCAACCTTACAAGTAACGGTGTTGGCTATTACCTCTCAACGCCAACACGGATCTGCACGATCCCTCCTCCCGCAGCTAATTCGGAGCTTTACTCTTCACCCACCCCCGTTAAGTTCTTACTGCCTTTAAATCTTATATTATGACCTCCGCTCACCCAATTTGAGGACGTCCAGCTTTTTCTTCGGCCCCTGCATGGTTATCAAAAAGTATAATTCTTAGCCACAGATCATTCTTCAGCCACAAAACGCAACCTGGCCATCGTACGTCCTTAAATTAAAGCTGTATTGGGTAGGATTAAACAATATTTTCTTCAAGTTAACCATTTTACACACGGAAGGTCAAAACTTCGACAATTACACTAAAAGATATTAGCCCATGTTCAAGGTCATATCCAGCGGGTTCAAGGTCTGTACCCTCCATCAATCTTTTTTTTTTGCCCGACTCGTAAAAACGTAACAAACATCATTTTTTAGGCGTTTTCTAAAGTTTTTTTTGTAATCCTCCACCAAAAATCCCCCCCCCCCCGAGTAAAAACCCTGTATACGCCATTGCCCATGTCCCTAGACTTTTTGAAGCATCTCAACTTTGTGAAACGCCTAAGTTTCAGAGCTTTACTTGACTAATGTTAAGTGTCGTAGCTGCTTGTATCTAAATCTAACTTCCAAGACTTATTTTTACATTCTTCCAACCTTAAATACATCTGGAAGAAAACTTCTTCAGCCTTTGATATTCTTTTTTTTACATCCTAGCTGTATCCACCATCCTATATACGTTTGCCATGGTGGGATACCCTCCTTTGTCCCTCTCCTTCTACATGTTGGATGTTTTGGTTTATCTTTTTAGCCTTCTTTTTGAGCTCAGCTCCCTGTTAGCTTTATCTAATTATTTGTGTTTGTTTATTTTGTGTGAAATAAAAATCCTGAATCTTGAAGCTGCTATCCCCACAAACAATTTTCAAAGAACCTGACGTCAACTCTTTATGCTCATTTATTCCTAATTTAAACCACTTAGTGGTCACAACACTAATTGTCAAACATATTCTCGTACCTTAAACTTTCAAAGCCCAAAGAATTTACATATTTGGCTAACATTTTTCCCTAGGACGCAAATCTGAATAATTCTAAGTTTAGTAGAATTTTACCTTCCCATTCGGTTCAAGGTTCTTCCATAACCTTTGTTGTGTACCATGGAGAGAAGCCATTAAAATAATCCATATAAGCGAGGATAAAACTCAACATAACTGTAAAATTCGTTTAATGTTTTTGATAAAAGGTTGTAATCAAGATGTTTCAAATATAGCTAATCTTCATGGCAAAACAAAAAACTTCTAGTTTAGGTACCAGTTTACTTGGGATTTTCCCCTCCCCCAAAAAATAAAGAAATTCGTATAAACGCTTCGAAAAAAATTAAATTCAGGGACTTTCAAGTAATTGTTACGTTTCCATTAAAGCCTCTTAGTGAACTTAATATTAAAAATGCGTGACCCAAAGATTCAGGACAAAAGTAGAAACTTAGACAATAATTTCAACATGAGATAATATTATGCTAATTAAGAGGCCAGTGATTAAGTGATAGCTTAATTTTCCCTTAAAATCCATGTGTATCCAAATGTTCTCCTGTGACTTTAAGTTTCTTGATCTTCATCGTGCAGCAGGGCCAGAAGTTTTTTTTTTTTTTTTTTTTTTTTTTTTTTTTTTTTTTTTTTTTTTTTTTTTTTTTTTTTTTGCCTAACCTGACATCCGATGTTATTTGGGAATTTGTTCAACCGTAAAGTCCCCAGACTAAAGGTACTTTAAGTTTAACCTAAGATGATGTCCAAGTAGTCGCAGCAATTCACGAAAATAAAGGGGAGGAATTAAAAATGTATTTTTCAAAATGTACAGGCGAAAAACTTTTTTTCTTTTTTTTAAGGAAAATGCCAAAAATATATTTTCAATAAAAATACCCCCCGAAAAGTTTTTTCAACATCTAGAAGGAAAGAAGGGGGCAAAACCTAGGGGGAAGATTTTCCTTCCCCCTCACCTGACGTTACTGAGTCCAAGCCTTTTCCAGACTGTATTACAATTTCACAGCTGTGTTCTTTTTTCCTTTCTTCCAATTTTTTTGTAATTAAAAAAATCAAATTTTTTAATTTTTTCTTTTATCGGACGTTTTGGAATTATTTCATAATCCTGAAAATTCAACAAGACTGCAAAGGTGCCTTTAAATTACCACATCAAGCTTTTATCAGGGTAATCATAAAGATCAAAGTTTCAGTAGGTTAGTTTTTCTCCAATCTTACTGAAATGCTGCCTGTAACTTGACATATATGTTTCAGATGCTGGTGTCCATTTATATTTGATTAAATAAAAAACAAGTTTTTTCAACTAAAAGTAAGGAGTATCATTAAAATGAACAGAAATTATTACGTATATGAGGCGGGTAGCCCCCTCGTTAATACTCGCTTTTTACACTAAAGTTCGAATTTTGTCCCAATTCTTAAGAAAGACTCATGAATCACATAGGCCGTTTAAATAGAATAAATAGCCCTTTTAAAAGTACTAAAAAAAAATTAGCGTAAAGAGCGAGGTATTGAAGAGGGGGCGAACCTCCTCATAAACATAATCATTTCTGTTTGTTTTAAGCTTTAATGTTGCTCCTTACTTTCAGTTGAAAAAACTTGTTTTTTATTTAACTTCTGATCGTTTTTTGAATAATGCTGGGAAATCCGGCTCCCCCGTCATGGAAAATTCCCTTTCCCATGAAAAATTCCACAATGGAAAGATCATCCCACGTACCCCCCCCCCACCAGAAAAATCCCCCCTGAAAACGTATGTATACTTACCAATAACCAATAGTATATGTAAACAATGGGCAAAGTTCATAACTTAAAGCCCTTCCCCCGGGGACTGTGGAGGGTTAAGTCATCCTCAAAGACATAGTTAATAGATTTTTCGACTATGCTGAACAAGTTGGCTATCTCAAAATTGTGATCGGGTGACATTGGGGAAAAATGAGCGCGGGAGGCAGGCTAGCTGCTCTCCAATATTTTTGGTTACTTAAAAAGGGCACTAAACTTTTGATTTGCGATCAAATAAGCCCTCTATCGATCTTCTACGATCACTGGTTTAATTTGATCACCCCTGATGAAAAAAAAACAAAAAAAAAAACAAATAAACACAAATCCATGATGTTTCTTCTTGCAAAAAAATGCAAAATTCCACATTTTTGTACGTAGAAGCTTGAAACCTCTACAGTAGGGTTCTCTGGCAAGCAGAATCTGATGGAGTGATTCTCATTAAGATCAATTGATGTTTTGGGGGTGTTTCCCTCTTTTTCAAAAATTAGATAAATTTTCTCAGGCTCGTAAATTTTGATGGGTAGGCTAACATTAAATTTGATGAATTTTACATATTTTGAACGAGTATCAAATTCAATTATTTGATGCATCAATTGTTATCAAGACCCTGTTTCTTAGAATTTCGGCTACTATTGAGCCGCATCGCTCCTTGTTCGTCACCACAAACGGTTTGATATGAATGCTTAACCTATTTTCTACCTCACCCTTCTCATATTCTCCCAAAGCTGATATTTCATTTTGGGTTACTACTTTTAGGAAAAATTTAAACAGTAAAATTTCCCGGACATTATTTTTCAATTATACCAGACGTGAGTAGGGATCCTTTGGACAAGTCTTCGAGGAGGGGCCCTGCCGTATCCAAGTTTTTTGGGGGGATGTTTTACACAAAAAAATTTTTCGGGGGGGGGAGGCAAGGTACACAAAAAAACCCTTAAAAAACGCATGAAAAATTTATTTATATCCATTTTTGTTACATTTATACGAGTCAAACAAACATATCGGAGAGG
>CM051270.1:28252806-28399674 GCA_027921565.1 Artemia sinica | reverse complement strand
TGATTTTTTCTTTACTGTGGTCATTAAAAACGAAATTTTTGTGGTAAATGCAAGTAGTTTGTATCTTTAAAAGAGCTGTAATACGGGGATGAGAGACTAGTTGACTATTCCGTGTGGATTTTTTCTTTACGTGAGGCGTCATTTAAAAACGAAATTTTTTGTGTTTAAACTAAGTAGTTTGATCTTTTAAAAGAGCTTACGGGGATTGAGAGACCTGCCGTTGCCTAATTCCGTGTGATGTTTTCTTTTACTGATGGTCATTAAAAACGAAATTTTTGTGTTAACTAAGTAGTTTTTGTATCTTTTATAAAAGAGCTTTCCGGGATTGAGAGACTCCTCTGCTAATTTCCGTGTGTTTTTCTTTACTTGATGGTCCTTAAAACGAAATTTTGTGTTAAATAAGTAGTTTTGTATCTTTTTAAAAGAGCACTTTACAGGGTTTGAGAGACTCAGTTGCCTCTAATTCATGGGTTTTTTCTTTACTTGATGGTCATTAAAAAACGAAATTTTTGTGTTAAATAAGTAGTTTTTGTATCTTTTAAAAAGAGCTTTTACGGGGATAGAGAGACTCAGTTGCCTAATGTTCCGTGTGATTTTTTCCTTACTTGATGGTCATTAAAAACGAAATTTTTTTTGTTAAATAAGTAGTTTTTTGTATCTTTTAAAAGAGCTTTACGGGGATTGAGAGACTCAACTGCTAATTCCGTGTGATTTTTCCTTACTTGGCGGTCATTAAAAACGAAATTTTTTGTGTTAAATAAGTAGTTTTTGTATCTTTTAAAAGAGCTTTACGGGGATTGAGAGACTCAGTTGCCTAATTCCGTGTGATTTTTCTTTACTTGGTAGTCATTAAAAACGAAATTTTTGTGTTAAATAAGTAGTTTTTGTATCTTTTAAAAGAGCTTTACGGGGATTGAGAGACTCAGTTGCCTAATTCCGTGTGATTTTTCTTTACTTGATGATCATTAAAACGAAATTTTTGTGTTAAATAAGTAGTTTTTGTATCTTTTAAAAGAGCTTTACGGGGATTGAGAGACTCAGTTGCCGGATTCCGTGTGATTTTTCTTCTTTTCAGTAAAGACATTCGATATCCTAAAAGTGTTTAATTCAAACTTTTTTAAAACTTCGAAATTTTTCAACTTATTTATTTTTTTTGACTTTTTGTACATAACTTAAAATGTCAAAATATGCTTACAGTTCTAACAATTGCGCTCTGTGATTGGTCAGAGACACGATGTGACTTTCCCATTGGTATTCTATGACCGGTTATTGACACTACCTAATCTATTGCATGTATTAAATCAGTATTTTTTACGCAGTGGAACGATAAACACATAAGTCATATCTATAAAAAAAAAGTGAAGATGGAGCATTTTAATAAAGTGTGTTTACATAAACAAGGTTATTGTAGCATTGAATGCTGACAAAGAGAAGTATTTAAACTTTGAAACAAGTACAGGTGGTAGCACTATTGGAAATGTATGCATGCATTGTCATGACAGTAAGGAATTAAATTTCTTTGGAATACCGAAAAAATTCAACTCTTATGTTGGTGGTTATGCGAGATTGAGATCTCCAGAGATGATTGCACTCAAAGAGAATGCCAACATAAAAATAATCATTGATGATAGAGGACAACTCCTTGCTACTGTTGCAGGTAAACACATTACCTACTGATACATCCAATCGTCACCTTTCAGGTATTAGCATTCAACGGAAGATCAATAAAAGAAAGGCCTACTCTTCTACTAATATCGTAAACCATATCTTGTCTACGTGCCGAAACTGTTACCTGTGTAAAAATAATGTGATAATAGACAGTGAAATTGCCAGAAAAATAAAAAGGGCATTGTCAGAAAATATCACGATGGAATATAAAGATGAATCGATGAAAAACAAAGCACCAGCAAACGTTACTGCCATCGATCAAACAGTCATTGAACCAAATAATACCAAAGACGAAAAGCATATTGAGCCTCTTGATGAGACACCAGTAAAAATTGTCTATGACTCAAAATGGAATAATGATTATTCTACTGATTACGAACTAAGAGAAGACAATAGCTATAATATCAAGAGAGAACATGGTGAACTATTTTATGGAGCAGATTCAAAATGTCCAAAGTTAATCATTGATATTAATAATGTATCATAATATATTTTTGTATTAATATTCTACATAGCATTATTTCATTAAAAATATATTATGCATTACATTGTTATGTGTTCATTATTTTTAGAGTAAGCTAGCATATCAAACGTTTAGAATGTCTAATAAAACGTCGGAGATGTAAGAAAAGGAATTTGTATACATCTATTGTCAGACACATGGGAACAAATTCTTTCTTGAATTCGCCTCCTGGATAAATAAAAAAAAAGACATTTCATTCAAGAAATTATGACGAAACTCTAAGTAAGCAACAAACTCTTTCTTGAAGTTACCTCATGGATACACAATGCAGAAATTTCATTTAAGAAATTATCAAAAATTGTAAGTAAGTAGCAAATTCTTTCAAAAATATATGTTAATACGTTTAAGCAATAAATATCTTTAAGCTTAACCCGTCTTTATTCTTTAGAATAGTTTTATTCATTTCATTAAATTATGAAGAAATTGTAAGTAAGTAACAATAGCTTTCTTGAATTCGCTCCCTGGACACAATACAGACATTTAATTCAAGAAATCATAATAAAATCGCAAGTAAGTAATAAAGTCTTTATTGTTTTCACCTATTGGATACACAATACTGAAATTACATTCAAGAAATTATGATGGAATTGTAAATAGGTAAAACACTCATGTTACCTCATGGATACACAATGCAGAAATTTCATTTAAGGAATTATCAAAAATTTTAAGTAAGTAGCAAATTCTTTCTTGAATTCGCCCCCTGGGTAAATAAAAAAGACAGTTCATTAAAGAAATTATGAAAAAATTGTAAGTAAGTAGCAAATTCTTTCTTGAATTCACCTGCAGGATAAACAAAAAAGACATTTCGTTCAAGAAATTATGACAAAATTCCAAGTAAGTAACAAAACTCTTTATTGTTTTCATGACTTAGATACACGATGTAGAAATTTAATTCAAGAAATTATGAAAAAATTCTCAGTAAGTAACAATTTCTTTCTTGAAGTCAACTCTTGGATACACAATACGGAAATTTCATTTAAGAAATTATGAAAAAAAACAATTTCTTTTTTCTTGAAGTCAACTCTTGGATACACAATACGGAAATTTCATTCAAGAAATTATGAAAATATTTGTAAGTAAGTAACAAACTCATTTTGTTTTCACCTCTTGGATATACAGTACAGATACTTCATTCAAGAAATTATGAAAAAACCACAAGTAAGTAACTTTTTTTTTCTCTTTATCAAAAACAATTTTCACTTAGCTACACGATGTAGAAATTTAATTCAAGAAATTAGGAAAAAAATTCTCAGTAAGTAACAATTTCTTTCTTGAAGTCACTCATGGATACACAATATGGAAATTTCATTCAAGAATTTCATGACTTAGATACAGGATGTAGAAATTTGATTCAAGAAATTATGAAAAAATTCTCAGTAAGTAACAATTTCTTTCTTGAAGTCATCTCTTGGATACACAATATGGAAATTTCATTCAAGAAATTATGAAAATATTTGTAAGTAAGTAACAAAACTCTTTATTGATTTCACCTCTTGGATATAGAGTACAGATACTTCATTCAAGAAATTATGAAAAAAAATCGCAAGTAAGTAACTTTTTTTCTCTTTATCACAAACAATTTTCACTTAGCTAAATGATGTAGAAATTTAATTCAAGAAATTATTGAAAAAATTCTCAGTAAGTAACAATTTCTTTCTTGAAGTCAACTCTTGGATACACAATATGGAAATTTCATTCAAGAAATTATGAAAAAAATTGTAACTAAGTAGCAAATTCTTTCTTGAATTTACCTGTTGGACAAACAAAAAAAGACATTTCGTTCAAGAAATTATGACAAAATTCTAAGTAAGTAACAAACTCTTTATTGTTTTCACAAGTTAGATATACGACGTAGAAATTAAATTCAAGAAATTATGAAAAAATTCTCAGTCTAAGTAGCAAATTCTTTCTTGAATTCACCTGTTGGATAAACAAAAAAAAAAACATTTCGTTCAAGAAATTATGACAAAATCTAAGTAAATAACAAAAACTTTATTGTTTTCACGAGTTAGATATACGACGTAGAAATTAAATTCAAGAAATTATGAAAAATTCTCAGTCTAAGTAGCAAATTCCTTCTTGAATTCACCTGTTGGATAAACAAAAAAAAAACAAAAAAGACATTTCGTTCAAGAAATTATGACAAAATTCTAAGTAAGTAACAAACTTTATTGTTTTCACGAGTTAGATATACGATGTAGAAATTAAATTCATGAAATTATGAAAAAATTCTCAGTAAGTAACCATTTCTTTCTGAAGTCAACTCTTGGATACACAATACGGAAATTTCATTCAAGAAATTATGAAAATATTTGTAAGTAAGTAACAAACTCTTTATTAATTTCACCTCTTGGATATACAGTACAGATACTTCATTCAAGAAATTATGAAAAAATCGCAAGTAAGTAGCTTTTTTTTCTCTTTATCACAAACAATTTTCACTTAGCTACGCGATATAGAAATTTAATTCAAGAAACTATGAAAAAATTCTCAGTAAGTAACAATTTCTTTCTTGAAGTCAACTCTTGGATACACACAATAAGGAAATTTCATTCAAGAAATTATAAAAATATTTGTAAGTAAGTAACAAGCTCTTTATTGATTTCACCTCTTGAATATACAGTACAGATACTTCATTCAAGAAACGTGATTAAACACGTTTTGAAACTACATGCTATTTGTATGCCTTTCCTTGGCACCTTTCCAAACGAGCGGGGATTCCCCACTGGTTCCTACACATTGCAAAAAAGTGAGCAGTACGAAAACTCCACGTTTTCAACCAGACTGTTTTTTAGGGACCAATCAGGAGAGATATGCAAAGTCGACATAGCTTTATTTCTTTTTTTTTAAGGTTCATTTAGACGAGGTTACGTGCGCGCACGTAACCTCGTCTAAATGAACCTTAAAAAAAAAAAGAAATAAAGCTATGTCGACTTTGCATATCTCTCCTGATTGGTCCCTAAAAAACCAGTCTGGTTGAAAACGTGGAGTTTTCGTACTGCTCACTTTTTTGCAATGTGTAGGAACCAGTGGGGAATCCCCGCTCGTTTGGAAAGGTGCCAAGGAAAGGCATACAAATAGCATGTAGTTTCAAAACGTGTTTAATCACGTTTCTTGAATGAAGTATCTGTACTGTATATTCAAGAGGTGAAATCAATAAAGAGCTTGTTACTTACTTACAAATATTTTTTATAATTTCTTGAATGAAATTTCCTTATTGTGTGTATCCAAGAGTTGACTTCAAGAAAGAAATTGTTACTTACTGAGAATTTTTTCATAGTTTCTTGAATTAAATTTCTATATCGCGTAGCTAAGTGAAAATTGTTTGTGATAAAGAGAAAAAAAAGCTACTTACTTGCGATTTTTTCATAATTTCTTGAATGAAGTATCTGTACTGTATATCCAAGAGGTGAAATTAATAAAGAGTTTGTTACTTACTTACAAATATTTTCATAATTTCTTGAATGAAATTTCCGTATTGTGTATCCAAGAGTTGACTTCAAGAAAGAAATGGTTACTTACTGAGAATTTTTTCATAATTTCATGAATTTAATTTCTACATCGTATATCTAACTCGTGAAAACAATAAAGTTTGTTACTTACTTAGAATTTTGTCATAATTTCTTGAACGAAATGTCTTTTTTGTTTTTTTTTTGTTTATCCAACAGGTGAATTCAAGAAGGAATTTGCTACTTAGACTGAGAATTTTTCATAATTTTCTTGAATTTAATTTCTACGTCGTATATCTAACTCGTGAAAACAATAAAGTTTGTTATTTACTTAGAATTTTGTCATAATTTCTTGAACGAAATGTTTTTTTTTGTTTATCCAACAGGTGAATTCAAGAAAGAATTTGCTACTTAGACTGAGAATTTTTTCATAATTTCTTGAATTTAATTTCTACGTCGTATATCTAACTTGTGAAAACAATAAAGAGTTTGTTACTTACTTAGAATTTTGTCATAATTTCTTGAACGAAATGTCTTTTTTTTTGTCCAACAGGTAAATTCAAGAAAGAATTTGCTACTTAGTTACAATTTTTTTCATAATTTCTTGAATGAAATTTCCATATTGTGTATCCAAGAGTTGACTTCAAGAAAGAAATTGTTACTTACTGAGAATTTTTTCAATAATTTCTTGAATTAAATTTCTACATCATTTAGCTAAGTGAAAATTGTTTGTGATAAAGAGAAAAAAAGTTACTTACTTGCGATTTTTTCATAATTTCTTGAATGAAGTATCTGTACTCTATATCCAAGAGGTGAAATCAATAAAGAGTTTGTTACTTACTTACAAATATTTTCATAATTTCTTGAATGAAATTTCCATATTGTGTATCCAAGAGATGACTTCAAGAAAGAAATTGTTACTTACTGAGAATTTTTTCATAATTTCTTGAATCAAATTTCTACATCCTGTATCTAAGTCATGAAATTCTTGAATGAAATTTCCATATTGTGTATCCATGAGTTGACTTCAAGAAAGAAATTGTTACTTACTGAGAATTTTTTCCTAATTTCTTGAATTAAATTTCTACATCGTGTAGCTAAGTGAAAATTGTTTTTGATAAAGAGAAAAAAAAAAGTTACTTACTTGTGGTTTTTTCATAATTTCTTGAATGAAGTATCTGTACTGTATATCCAAGAGGTGAAAACAAAATGAGTTTGTTACTTACTTACAAATATTTTCATAATTTCTTGAATGAAATTTCCGTATTGTGTGTATCCAAGAGTTGACTTTCAAGAAAGAAATTGTTTTTTTTTCATAATTTCTTAAATGAAATTTCCGTATTGTGTATCCAAGAGTTGACTTCAAGAAAGAAATTGTTACTTACTGAGAATTTTTTCATAATTTCTTGAATTAAATTTCTACATCGTGTATCTAAGTCATGAAAACAATAAAGAGTTTGTTACTTACTTGGAATTTTGTCATAATTTCTTGAACGAAATGTCTTTTTTGTTTATCCTGCAGGTGAATTCAAGAAAGAATTTGCTACTTACTTACAATTTTTCATAATTTCTTTAATGAACTGTCTTTTTTATTTACCCAGGGGCGAATTCAAGAAAGAATTTGCTACTTACTTAAAATTTTTGATAATTCCTTAAATGAAATTTCTGCATTGTGTATCCATGAGGTAACATGAGTGTTTTACCTATTTACAATTCCATCATAATTTCTTGAATGTAATTTCAGTATTGTGTATCCAATAGGTGAAAACAATAAAGACTTTATTACTTACTTGCGATTTTATTATGATTTCTTGAATTAAATGTCTGTATTGTGTCCAGGGAGCGAATTCAAGAAAGCTATTGTTACTTACTTACAATTTCTTCATAATTTAATGAAATGAATAAAACTATTCTAAAGAATAAAGACGGGTTAAGCTTAAAGATATTTATTGCTTAAACGTATTAACATATTTTTGAAAGAATTTGCTACTTACTTACAATTTTTGATAATTTCTTAAATGAAATTTCTGCATTGTGTATCCATGAGGTAACTTCAAGAAAGAGTTTGTTGCTTACTTAGAGTTTCGTCATAATTTCTTGAATGAAATGTCTTTTTTTTTTATTTATCCAGGAGGCGAATTCAAGAAAGAATTTGTTCCCATGTGTCTGACAATAGATGTATACAAATTCCTTTTCTTACATCTCCGACGTTTTATTAGACATTCTAAACGTTTGATATGCTAGCTTACTCTAAAAATAATGAACACATAACAATGTAATGCATAATATATTTTTAATGAAATAATGCTATGTAGAATATTAATACAAAAATATATTATGATACATTATTAATATCAATGATTAACTTTGGACATTTTGAATCTGCTCCATAAAATAGTTCACCATGTTCTCTCTTGATATTATAGCTATTGTCTTCTCTTAGTTCGTAATCAGTAGAATAATCATTATTCCATTTTGAGTCATAGACAATTTTTACTGGTGTCTCATCAAGAGGCTCAATATGCTTTTCGTCTTTGGTATTATTTGGTTCAATGACTGTTTGATCGATGGCAGTAACGTTTGCTGGTGCTTTGTTTTTCATCGATTCATCTTTATATTCCATCGTGATATTTTCTGACAATGCCCTTTTTATTTTTCTGGCAATTTCACAGTCTATTATCACATTATTTTTACACAGGTAACAGTTTCGGCACGTAGACAAGATATGGTTTACGATATTAGTAGAAGAGTAGGCCTTTCTTTTATTGATCTTCCGTTGAATGCTAATACCTGAAAGGTGACGATTGGATGTATCAGTAGGTAATGTGTTACCTGCAACAGTAGCAAGGAGTTGTCCTCTATCATCAATGATTATTTTTGTGTTGGCATTCTCTTTGAGTGCAATCATCTCTGGAGATCTCAATCTCGCATAACCACCAACATAAGAGTTGAATTTTTTCGGTATTCCAAAGAAATTTAATTCCTTACTGTCATGACAATGCATGCATACATTTCCAATAGTGCTACCACCTGTACTTGTTTCAAAGTTTAAATACTTCTCTCTTTGTCAGCATTCAATGCTACAATAACCTTGTTATGTAAACACACTTTATTAAAATGCTCCATCTTCACTTTTTTTTTTTATAGATATGACTTATGTGTTTATCGTTCCACTGCGTAAAAAATACTGATTTAATACATGCAATAGATTAGGTAGTGTCAATAACCGGTCATAGAATACCAATGGGAAAGTCACATCGTGTCTCTGACCAATCACAGAGCGCAATTGTTAGAACTGTAAGCATATTTTGACATTTTAAGTTATGTACAAAAAGAAAAAAATAAATAAAGTTGAAAAATTTCGAAGTTTTAAAAAAGTTTGAATTAAACACTTTTAGGATATCGAATGTCTTACTGAAAAGAAGAAAAATCACACGGAATCCGGCAACTGAGTCTCTCAATCCCCGTAAAGCTCTTTTAAAAGATACAAAAACTACTTATTTACACACAAAATTTCGTTTTTAATGATCATCAAGTAAAGAAAAATCACACGGAATTAGGCAACTGAGTCTCTCAATCCCCGTAAAGCTCTTTTAAAAGATACAAAAACTACTTATTTAACACAAAAATTTCGTTTTTAATGACTACCAAGTAAAGAAAAATCACACGGAATTAGGCAACTGAGTCTCTCAATCCCCGTAAAGCTCTTTTAAAAGATACAAAAACTACTTATTTAACACAAAAAATTTCGTTTTTAATGACCGCCAAGTAAGGAAAAAATCACACGGAATTAGGCAGTTGAGTCTCTCAATCCCCGTAAAGCTCTTTTAAAAGATACAAAAACTACTTATTTAACAAAAAAAATTTCGTTTTTAATGACCATCAAGTAAGGAAAATCACACGGAATTAGGCAACTGAGTCTCTCTATCCCCGTAAAGCTCTTTTAAAAGATACAAAAACTACTTATTTAACACAAAAATTTCGTTTTTAATGACCATCAAGTAAAGAAAAAACCCATGGAATTAGGCAACTGAGTCTCTCAAACCCTGTAAAGCTCTTTTAAAAGATACAAAAACTACTTATTTAACACAAAAATTTCGTTTTTAATGACCATCAAGTAAAGAAAAATCACACGGAATTAGGCAACTGAGTCTCTCAATCCCCGTAAAGCTCTTTTAAAAGATACAAAAACTACTTATTTAACACAAAAATTTCGTTTTTAATGACCATCAAGTAAAGAAAAATCACACGGAATTAGGCAACTGAGTCTCTCAATCCCCGTAAAGCTCTTTTAAAAGATACAAAACTACTTATTTAACACAAAAATTTCGTTTTTAATGACCATCAAGTAAAGAAAAATCACACGGAATTAGGCAACTGAGTCTCTCAATCCCCGTAAAGCTCTTTTAAAAAGATACAAAAACTACTTATTTAACACAATAATTTCGTTTTTAATGACCATCAAGTAAAAAAAAATCACACGGAATTAGGCAACTGAGTCTCTCAATCCCCGTAAAGCTCTTTTAAAAGATACAAAAACTACTTATTTAACACAAAAATTTCGTTTTTAATGACCATCAAGTAAAGAAAAATCACATGGAATTAGGCAACTGAGTCTCTCAATCCCCGTAAAGCTCTTTTAAAAGATACAAAAACTACTTATTTAACACAAAAATTTCGTTTTTAATGACCATCAAGTAAAGAAAATCACACGGAATTAGGCAAGTGAGTCTCTCAATCCCCGTAAAGCTCTTTTAAAAGATACAAAAACTACTTATTTAACACAAAAATTTCGTTTTTAATGACCATCAAGTAAAGAAAAATCACACGGAATTAGGCAACTGAGTCTCTCAATCCCCGTAAAGCTCTTTAAAAGATACAAAAACTACTTATTTAACACAAAAATTTCGTTTTTAATGACCATCAAGTAAAGAAAATCACACGGAATTAGGCAAGTGAGTCTCTCAATCCCCGTAAAGCTCTTTTAAAAGATACAAAAACTACTTATTTAACACAAAAAATTTCGTTTTTAATGACCATCAAGTAAAGAAAAATCACACAGAATTAGGCAACTGAGTCTCTCAATCCCCGTAAAGCTCTTTTAAAAGATACAAAAACTACTTATTTAACACAAAGAACCCCTATGTAACTGAACCCCTGTATAACTGAAACCCTGTACAACTGAACCTCCGTGCTACTCGACCCTATTTAACTAGTCCCCGTGTAACTGAATCCGCATGTAACTGAACCCTCGTGCAACTCAACTCCCACAAAACACTTTTCAGCCATTTCTTGTTATTTTTTTTTTATTTCTGAACTATTTAAAATTGACAACACTGTACCTTTACGCTAATACCTCTTCGCAAAAAATTCGCAAATCTCGTAAACTAAAGAAGTAATTACATCACTGTTGTTAGCTCCATCATTAATCTCCAATAATGTAAATGCACCCCTCATTTTTTTCCTCTACTAATATCCTTGCAAATAAAAAACTATTCTCTTTGAATTCAATTCCATTACTAATATGTAATGTAAAGAAAACTAAAAAGATACACCTGTTTTTCCAACACGGATGTAACCTAAAAAAAACTTGTATGTCATGAAATAGAAATTCAGTTAATTGTGCCAGAAAAAACTTGAAGCAGAACAGATTATAACCAACCTGTTTGGTACGGGCACGTACGCAAAGTATATACCTTCAAGCAAATTCCATATGATATTTCAAATTACTATACCTTCTATAGAAATGAGCAATCACTGGTGATAGTAATTGATACGTTACTACTCATATCGGAGAGGGGGGTTCAACCTCCCCCCTGCATACAGCCTTGGGTAAGGGTTCCACCCTTAGGTGCAGATATACTGGCATAATTTGTTAACAAAGTTCTGTTTCACCAGAAAAAAAATTGTTCTGGTGAAAAATTACCACGATGAAATGCGACACTTCTTTCAATGATTAATTAAAAAAAACTTTTCCGAAAAATAAGGTTTTCAAAGAAAAGCAAAGGCCATTTTAAACTTAAGCTCAGCAAATACAAATACCTGTTAAAATTCAAACTCAAAACGACCAGAATTACTATTAAAGAATAAATGAAACCCAAAACGAACAGAAATTAAATGAACAATCATAATAAAAAACATTCAACAAGTAATAATATAAATGAATAAATAGATCTTGAAGCAAGTAATGCTTAGATTGAATATAAAATCAAGCTTGAAACGAACAAAAATCACTACAAACAAGAGTTTGGGTGTCGCCTCCTTCTCTCATCGTAAAAGTCTAAAACCTACTGCGTCATTGGCGCTTTACTGAAACCAATATTATTACAAATACTGTCTTTTGTACTTAATATTGAAAATAAACGTTAAAATTATAGTAACATTTTGAACTGATGAGGTTTCAGCAATTAATATCATTATACATCAAATATTCAGTTTAATTTATCAGTTTATTCTAAAGTTGTTCAAGATGAATATAGTTTCACTACAAACAAGAGTTTGCATACTGCCTCCTTCCTTAACTGTAAATAACAACCAAAAGCCTACTGCGCCATTGGCGCTTAACTGAAAACGAATTACATTAGAAATATTTTCTTTCCAGTTCTTACAGCATTGAAAAAAAAAATATAAAACTATCGCGAAATAAATTCTTGAACTGATGGATCTTTCAACAATTAATATCATTATACATCAAATATTCAATTTGGTGTTGCTTATACTTTCCAAGACTGTTCAAGACGCATATAGTTTTGGGCCCTGGGGGGTTGTGTCGACCCCGGAGTTTTAATATCTGATGTTTGAACTATATTTAACAAAATGGTCACCTCAAATTTTTATCGGATGGGTTTACCCATCCGATAAACCCAAAGGCGTGGAGGGTGGGAGGGGCTAGTTGATCTTTTCTTACTCTGAGAAAATGAACTAGAACTTTTAATTTCCATTCAAATGAGCCCTCTTGGAAGTTTATACGAGCATCCTTTTCCATAAGAACCATATATGGCCCAGGAAATAGCTTACAATGCCTGCCCCTGGGCCCGGGGGATTGTGTCAACACCGGAGTTTTTGTTATCTGACCTTTGAACTATTTTAACAAAATAGCTATCTCAAAATTTTTATCTGATGCATTTGGGGGAAAAAGGACGTGGGGGACTAGCTTCCCTCCGATCACTTTTGAGTCTTGAAAAGTGAACTACAACTTTCAATTTCCAAACAAATGAGCCCTCATGAAGTTTATACGAGCATCCCTTCCATAACAACCATATACCCCCAGAGCATAATTTACAACACCTGCCCCCGGGCCCTGTGGGGCTGTGTCGACACCGTGTTTTTTTAATCTGAACTTTGAATTATTTCCAACAAAATGTCTGTCGCAAAATTTTTATCTGATGCATTTGGGGGAAAAGGAGTGAGGGGAGAAGTCTAGCTCCCCTCGGATCACTTTTGACTTATAAAAAGTGAACTAGGACTTTCAATTACCAATCACATGAGCCTCTTTGAAGTTTATACGAGTATCCCTTCCATAAGAACCTTATATGCCCCCAGGGCCTAACTTACACTGCCTGCCCCCGGGCCCTGTGGGTCTGTGTCGACACCGGAGTTTTGTTATCTAATTTTTGAACAATTTTAAAAAAAAAACTGTATACCTCAATTTGTAGCGGATAGGGTTGGGGGAAAAGGGCGTGGGGGGAGGCTAGTTGCCCTTAAATCTCTGACTCTTAAAAAGTCAACTAGAAATTTCAATTTCCAATCAAATGAGCCCTCTTTGAAGTTTACACGAGCATCCCTTGCAAAGAACCATACATGCCCTTAGGGCATAACTTAGAACGCCTTCCCCCGGGCCCTGGGGGGTTGTATTGACACCGGAGTTTTTCTTATCCAACCTTTGAACTATTTTTTTTTTTTTAACAAAATGTCTATCTCAAAATTTTCATCAGATGGGTTTGGAAAAAGAAGACGTGTGGGGGGGGGGGGGGGCTAGTTGCCCCCGGATCTCTTCTGACTATTAAAAAGTGAACTCGAACTTTCAATTTCCAATCAAATGAGCCCTTTGTGAAGTTTATACGAGCATCCCTTTCATAAGAACCATATATGCCCCAGGGCATAACTTACAACACCTGTCCCCGGGCTCTGGGGGGTTGTGTCGACACCTGAGTTTTTGTTATCTGACTTTTGAACAATTTTTAACTTATTGGCTATCTCAAAATTTTTATCGGATGCATTCAGGAAAAAAGGGCGTGGGGGGCTAGTCATCTGATGCATTTTCAGAAAAAGGGCGAGGGGAGGGGTTGGGCTAGCTGCCCTCCGATCACTTTTGATTTATAAAAATTGAACTCGAACTTTCAATTTCCAATCAAATGAGCCCTCTCTGACGTTTTATAAGAGCATTCCTTCCATAAGAACCATAAATGCCCTCAGAGCACAACTTTATAACCCTTGCCCTGAAGACTGTGGGGGGAGTGTCCTGCTCAAAGATATAATTTCCAGAACTTTCAACTACGTTGAACAAAATGGCTATCTCAAATTTTGATTGGATAGGTTTGGGGAAATGGTGGGCGTGGAAGGGGTGTCAGTTGCCTTTCAATCACTTTTGACTTAAAAAGGGCATTAGCCATTTAAATTTACAATCGAATGAGCCCTTTTTGAAGCTTCTACGACAACATTTTCTATAGAAACCTTATATGCCCCCAGGGCGAGGCTTACTGTGGGGGTTGTCATCCTCAAAGCCCTAATTTTCAGAATTTTCAACTACGTTGAACAAAATGGCTATCTCAAAATTTTGATTGGATGTATTTGGGGAAAAGGTGGGCGTGAGAGGGGGTTAGTGGCCCTCCAATCGCTTTCGACTATTAAAAAAGGGCACTAGCCCTTTGAATTTCCAATCGAATGAGCCCTTTTTGAAGTTTCTACGACAGAGCTTTCTATAAAGCCTTATATGCCCCCGGGTCATAACTTACAACCCTTGCCCTGAGGGCTGTGGGGGAGTGTCCTCCTCAAAAACATAATTTATATCTGGAAATCAACTACGTAGAACAAAATGGCTATCTCAAAATTTTGATTGGATGTGTTTTGGGAAATGGTGGACATGGAAAGGGTGTTAGTTGCCTTCCAATCACTTTGGACCCTTAAAAAACAAAAAACAGCACTAGAACTCTTGATTTCCAATCGAATGAGCCCCATTTGAAGTTTATACGACGACCCCTTCCATGTGAAGTGCCTCTGGGAAAAAAAGTAAATAATAAATAGTAATAAAAACATTGGAGCCGTAAGGCCTTTACTTTAGGTAACGCTATAGCGTTGCCTCTGATAAGAAACAAATGGACTGCTGAGGTTTCTTATGGAAACTAAATATATGGATTTCATTTACATATGAATTAAACAGGAACAAGTAAAGAAGCATGGCTCAGGCGGCTTTTTGCTGCTTTTTTATTGAATACATACTAATGATCACAAGTTAATGATAATCAGGAAATTATTATTCTTTGCTTTGGGCTTTGTTAAGGGTTGTATGTGATAGGGTACAAAGGGGTGTCGAAATGTTTCGTTCTAGAAAGAATGAATTCTAGAAAGAATTCTAGAAAATATTTTCTAGAAATAATGTCATTTTTGCAAACATGTCATCTATAAAGTAGTTGATGGCCAGTTACAATAAATCAGATAATTTTTATTGTTGTCTAAAGTTGTCTGTTTTTTATTGTCTAAAGTTTTTTATTGTTTAAAAAAAAAGTTGTGAGACAGAGTCAAATATTAGCGTAAAGAGCGAGGCGTTGATGAGGGGACAACTCCTTTCATATACGGAATAATTTCTGTTCGTTTTAAGTTTTAATGTCGCTCCTTACTTTCAGTTAAAAAAAAAATATTTAATTTCTGATCGTTTTTGAATTAATGCAGCTTTGATTTTGGCTCACCGTAACTGAATAATTAAACGAAACTTGTATATTATTTTTATTTTTTATTTTTTTTTGGCTAAATAGCTTTCTCGAAATTTTGTTCTGACTAGAACTTACGAATTAACTTAAGTAACGAACTTCTATATTCGTATATTTGTATTACGTATATAAGGGAGTCCGCCCCCTAGTCAATACCTCGCTCTTTACGCTAAAGTCCAAATTTTGTTCCGATTCTTTAAGAATGACCCCTTAATCACAAAGGTTGTAAATTAGAATAAATAGCTCTGATGAAAGTACGAAAAAAATTTAGCGTATAGAGCGAGTTAATGACTAGGGGCGAACCCAATAATACACGTAATAATTTTTGTTCGTTTTAAGTTTTGATGTTGCTCCTTACTTTCAGTTGAAAAATTGTTGTTTTTTTTATTTAATTTCTGATCATTTTTTTCAAATAATGCTTGGAAGTCCGGCGCCCCCTTCAAATCAATTTCCCTTCCCCCATGAAAACTTCCTTCATGGAAAGATCCTCCCACATAACACCCAACCACACCCTACCCCAAATACCAGAAAAAATCCCCCCTGATCTTCTGTCTACTTCCCAATAACCAATAATATGTAAACATTGGGCAAAGTTCATAACTTGCAAACCTTCCCCCCCCGGACTGTGGGCGATTAAGTCATCCTCAAAGACATAGTTATTGTGTTTTTCAACCATGCTGAACAAAATGGCTATCTCAGAATTTTGACCGGGTGCTTTGGGAAAACAACTGAGCGTGGAAGGGGGCTTTACCCTCCATTTTTTGGTCAAAAAAAGAGCATATGACTTGTATTTCCGTTCGAATGAGCCCTCCCATCGATATTCTAGGACCAATACGACCATCTGGAAAAAAAAAGAAGAAAAAAATAAGGGTTTTCTGATACACTGAATCTGATGGTGTGACTTCATTAGAGTTCTATTATTTTTAGGAGGTATTTCCCCCTTTTTTCAAAAAATAAGGCAAATTTTTCTCCATTAAGTTCTTTGACTTTTAGGGGTGTTTTCCCGCTTTTTTTCGAAAATAAGTTAAATTTTCTCAGGCGCGCAACTTTTGACGAAACTTGATGAAACTTGTATATTTGAAATCAGCATAAAAATCTGATTCTCTTTGATGTATCTATTGGTATCAAAATTCCGTTTTTTTAGATTTTCGGTTACTATTGAGCCGGGTCGCTCCTTACGTACAATTCGTTACCACGAACTCTTTATTATAGCGCCTTTTTCATAGACATTTTAGAGGGATAGGCGCTTTCCATTTTTTAGGTAAAATTTGGAGGTCCTTCACAAATCTTTGAGAAGATTTTCCTTTTGTCCCAGTGGAACTTCAAAAAAGAAGTAATTTAAAAAAAAAAAAAAAAAAAAAAAATGTTCTACTGAAGAGCAAATCATTTTAATTCAAAAATTTAGAGACATTTCTTCAAAAAATATACTATGAGAATCTGTAACTGTAATGTGAAATATAATAAATTTATTATTAAAGTTAGCATTTTACTTCGGAAATTAGTATATTTACGTCAAAGAATGGGTAGAGTATTTTCTTTTTAAAATCTGTCACTTTACAACAAAAGCAGGTACGTTTACTACAAAATGGAGATATTTTTCCTGAATTTCCTAACATGAGGGCAAATAAAGTTCTAGTAAATTTGCTTAATTCTGGTTATCCTACAACATTTTTAGGAAATATGTTTGAATTTGATTTCTACCAATTTATAGACTGTTAATGAATTACAGAATCTATAGGCTCTGGGGCGACACTATTTTTCTTTCACTGAAAATAACTGAAACATTGTTAAAGTATACTAATCTCGCTTTCTGCTTAACTACAGCAATATTATTCTCGTACATAGCAAAGATCGCTTTAACGAACTTGTTTAGTATACAGTATGAGTGGTTAGTGCGCTACACTTAAAATGGTTGTCCGTGAGGACGGGGGTTTGAGTCCTGGTGTCACTGATTATTTGGCTTGGAACGGGATTTTCAGTTTTTCTTTAATATACCATGTAAGGGTAGGACCTTAAACATAAGCTCTTCTATCGACATAGGGATTTTTTTTTTAATTGCTAGGCACTCCTCCTTTATCAAACACTTTATTCACAATTTTCAGTATGTTACATATATTAGCCCTTTGCCACCGTATTTTAAAAAATCCTTTACCTTACTATGAGTACATTTGATTTTTAAACCTTTTTAGTTTCCATTCTCTAATTTCCTTACAACTATATAAATCTTCATTCACTTCTAAATTACGATAAGTTCTACAATTATTTTCTATATTCTGCCCTACAGATTTATTATGGTTTTAACTCACCCAGAACGCTAAGCCCATCTCTCTTTAATATTGTTTTTCATTAACAGTTGAGGTACCCCTGTTATATCTCTTAAAATCTATCACTCATTAGGGTTATCGATTAATAAAATGTAGACGTGTGAGGGGATTTCGTTATCTTCAATTTTTCCAATGGAAATACCAAAAAGGCTATTTTCCAGTGGAAATGCCAAAAAAGTAGTTCTTCAAAACCAGGGCATTTTTGCGTTCTAAACTATTTCCTCCTAATTACCAATAGTTTTTCATACACTTTGCGTTTTATTATTGTAGTTGCAGTGTTGACAAATATGGACCCACCCTAAAGTGCGCGCCCGCTAAAAATAAAAACAACGACAGAACAGTCCAGCGTACATGTCTGCTTTAAGGTTATTTTTGTAACCTCATAGGTTATTTCAACGTTATAAGATAGCGTATACGGGAATATACAATCTTGGAGTCCCCCTATCCATTCTGGTGAATATTTAACGTACCCGATATGGAAAGTCATTCAACAACCACTTGCAACTTTATCCAACTTCTACAAACTAAAATTATTTACAGAATTTTGACTGGTTCTAGAATTTTCATGCTTTGTTATTCTAGACTTTGTATTTAACGACTTCCTTAACAAAATTACATCAAGCCAGAAAAGGTAGACAGTATCTATTTTTAAAAGACACAAATTAAATTGGTGCGCCATATACAATTCTTATATATATATTCATGGGAATGTATTTTTTTTGTTTAAAAGTAAAAATTCATGAACAATTTAATTCTGTAATGTGAAATACACTTCCGCGAAATTTAATATTCACAGCAATAAATTACAATACAAACCGCGAATAAATTGGTGAAGAAAAGTTGACCAAGCAAACTTCAATTATTTCAAAATTCACACATTTATTCAAACTGGCTATTATTATAATAGTTTAAATTGAACGAATCCTCAAAACCACAATCATAAAGGAATTTCTGGACAATAGAAAAAAAAAATATTTAGTTATTTTTTCATTTTTCAATTCTCTGCCCCTATTCCCAGCAATTTACTTTCTCTTGAACTTTAGCGTTACTAAACCTTTTGTGAGGAATAGACAGGAATTTAAAATAGATAATGAAGAAAAATTTTTATTTTTAGAGCCGTTCCCAGAAAATAATGAAAAAAAAAAAAAATCAAATTGCAATATATGTGGCTTCATATTATAAAGCCTACGAAGAACTGGATACGAGGGATGGCTTCGAACCGAGTGGTCGAAGCTATCGAAGCCATTTAGGAACGAATCGTATCCTACAGTTTGGAACCCAGGCCTTATTTCCTTAAAATAAGTTTTCTGATTTTGACTTTTATTTTAATCTTCAAAGTAAAAAAGGACCATCTGTGAAGGTCATTCCAGATATCAAAGTTTACTGAATGCGGCCTCTCCACTTAGAGAAAAGTTATGCATAAGAAACTTTCGTCGGGAAATCCTTCTTTAGGAGAAATTTCAAATGATTTTTTTTTCTAACTTGTAACTGAAATTGATAAAAGTTGTTTATTTAGAAATAGCCAAATATCTAAGCCCGTATTCACTGATTAAAAAATATAATAATAATAAGCTTAACAGAAAAATAGATAATCTTTGAGCAGAGGAAAACTATCTAAATTTTCGGGAAATCATGCTTCATTTATCTTCATTTCATTTGTGGAATAGAGAAACAACTGTGACCAATATCGCTAATAGAAAGAAAATGTTAGAAAAAAAATTGCCGTCGGTACTAAGCCTACGAGCCTTCAGTTCAATGACTAGCCAAAGCCTTTAATAGTATATATATATATATATATATATATATATATATATATATATATATATATATATATATATATATATATATATATATATATATATATATATATATATATATATATATATATATATATATATATTATATATATATATATATATATATATATATATATATATATATATATATATATATATATAATATATATATATATATATATATATTGAGATTTCATACTGCAAACACCTCTTTTTGGATATAATCTCATTCATACAGTAAAACTGTTAATACAGTAAAACATTTGTGATTCCCTATGGTTTTTATTGAATTAATTTCATAATCGGATTTGGACTTGAAAATAGTTCACCTTGAACTTGGATTATATTATTTGCCCTACATATTACATTGACCTACTACATATATATTTTGACTGGAATACTCGACTGTCCCTGGCTATGATAATTAGATTGCGCAATGACCGATCAAGACAGGAAGATTATTTTAAATCCGTTACTGAACTTTGTCACCAGATCTATGCTTGATGGTGCGAAAATTGATCTGAGTATCGGAAAAGCTGTGAGTTTTTTTTATCATGGTACTATTATCAGTGCTAAAGAGGTTTTGTATAAGGAGCTTCAGAATATTCAGAGCCGATGTGTGAAACATGCAAAGGATGAAGATAATGTATTTGACATTTGTAAACAGTTAAATCAGGCGGCAAAGGATAATTTGCCTGTTCCCACTTTTTTTATATTCTCGCCTTCTGAAACCCCAACAATCGGGGAGGCAGTCTCGGTTACTTTAGTCTCGAAAGTTAATGAACTCTCTCGGAAAATTGACGGCTTTTTAGAGAATGCAACGCATTCAGGCCCTGTTTGGCCACCTAGAATTGATACCAGCGTAACAATTAACCCTGTCCCAGTTCCTACGTTTGCCGTTGTGCTAAAAAACTGTCTTGCAAAGCTGACCTCACCTAATGCTCGTAAGGACTCGTCGATAAACTTTGCCCTGAGGCCTCAGGTGAAATAGCTGAACTTAAAAAATCGGATTCGGAATTGAAACTTGTTGTCAAGTCAAAGCGTGCAGCGAACAAAATTGCCGAGAATGCTAAAAACAGTACCTCAGGTATCTCAGTGAGTGTGAAATCCCCACTGTTTATAGGGAGCCTGAAAGACGTACCGATCGAATACAATGAGAATCAAGTAAAATCTCTTGTACTAAACTGAGTGAAAGTTTCACAGTGCGGAAAGTCCCGAGTGTTCAAGGTCTACTTTGAGTCGAAACAAAACCTGGATCAGTTCTTGAAAGTGTCTGTGAAAGTTGGCTACGAAAAGCTTTCTGCACAAGCATTTGTATATCTCCCAAATTGTTGTTTCTCGTGTCATAAGACTGGGCATCTGGCCTCACAGTGCTCCAATCGGGCCCTCTGCTCTCCCTGTGGATCATGCGATCACACCTCTAACAGCGCCTCTCCGTGTTCGGAAAAAATGTTCTGTCTAGAATGTAAAGTTTGCCGGCCATACTTGTTACAGTGTAAAGTGTCCTAATAACAACAGTCAACTGGCAAAGCCCACGGTATGATATAGATGTGTCTACTACTACGCAAGCTGTAGTATGTGCAATGAATGTGCATTGTCAGTTTAATATACATATACTGATATTTAGTAATCTAAATGTTAAAATTATTTGATTTATTAAAGTTATAAAAGTAAAAACATTTATATTTTTTTCAGTAAAGTGCAAATTTTGTTCTGGCCTTGGGAAGCCATAGGGGTTTTGCGCCCAACTTATGTTAATTTCTGCTCGTTTTGAGTTTGACTCGGTTATTTATTTCAATTTCTGTTCGTTTTGGGTTTCATTTATTTATCGATGCAGATTTGTGGTAGTTTTTTCGAGCTTGACAGATTATTTGATTTTATTTTTGCTCATTTTTTGTTTAATGGAGTTCTTTATTTTTCTTTAAAAAACTTATTTTGTGGAAAAAACTTTTTTAATTAATTTCTGTTCGTTTTATATTGACATAATCTTTTCAGGGAAAAAGAAAATAACACTTTAAATCTTTTCGTTTTTAAGACTTTATAGTTTTGGCCTGCTATTTGTATGCTGGAGAAAAATTTTCAGCAATTTTTAACAACATACACCATTTTAAAAATCTGGACACAAATAGTACTGTTTAACTTAGTTTCATACCTCCTCTAGTTGACCTGAAACGGAAAACTTGATACCATTCGCAAAAAAAATCTGTTTTCTTTCTTTGATAGCTTTGATACACTTACACTATTTTGATTTGGTTAAATTTTAAGAGCAGAAGTAGCCTCGAAAGTTGGAACATAATACCCTCAGTCGTTCTTGGGATACTGCTGAGATGCCTTATTGGGAATTAGCATTATCACAGTGCATTTTGATTTAATCTTGAGGCAACATTTAGTTTTTAAACATACATGGGCGAATGGGAGGGTGGGAGTGGAAGGGGGATTAGTTGCCCTCCAATCACTTTCGACTATTAAAAAGGGCATCAGCCCTTTCTATTTTCAATCGAATGAGCCTTTTTCGAAGTTCCCACGACAACTCCTTCGATACGAAGTGCCCAGGTCTAAACAACAACAACAACAAAAATATTACTAATCACTTTCGACTGTTAAAAAGGGCACTAGCCCTTTGAATTTCAAATCGAATGAGCCCTTTTCTGAAGTTTCTACGACAACGTCTTCTATAAAAACCTTATATGCCCCCAGGGCACAACTTAAAACCCTTGCCCTGAGGGTTGTGGCGGAGTATCCACCTCAAAAACATATTTTCTATATGTAAATCAACTACGCTGAACAAAATGGCTATCTCAAAATTTTGATTGGATGTATTTGGGAGAATGATGGGCGTGGAGGGGGGGGCTCCAATCACTTTCGACTATTAAAAAGGGCACTAGCCCTTTGAATTTCCAATCGAATGAGCCTATTTTGAAGTTTCTACGACAACGCCTTCTATAAAAACCTTATATGCCCCCAGGGCATAACTTAAAACCCTTGCCCCGAGGGTTGTGGGGGAGTGTCCTCCTCAAAAAGATATTTTCTATCTGGAAATCAACTACGCTGAACAAAATGGCTATCTCAAAATTTTGATTGGATGTGTCTGGGGGAATGATGGGTGTGTGGGGGGGCTAGTTGCCCTCCAATCACTTTCGACTATTAAAAAGGGCACTAGCCACTCCAATTTGCAATCGAATGAGCCTTTTCAAACTTTCTACGACAACTCCTTCGATACGAAGTACCCGGGTATGGAGAAAAAAAAAAAAAAAAAAACAACACATTGTACCCACATCGTTATTTACTTAGGCGGTTGAAGTTACTCTTCAACCGCCGTCTTCTTTCGAAACTTTTTAACTCTGTCGCTCTACCACACTATCACCGTTTTGGAAAATGCTCACAAATTCTGACAAGTCAAAAATTCGTTCAGTTTTCTTCCGGTTCGCAAAATATCTTTTACGTTTTCCCTCTTGGAAGCAATTCTTATCTAATTAGGAAATTCAGCATTGCTGACCCCATTATAGCTGTGGAATAGCAAAAAGACCAGCGGGCGAAAGTGTTGTTTAATTTTTTTTTACCGTTTCTTGTCATATTTACACTAGTTAATATGATTATCTACTGTATATTTTTAATTCACTGATGGTTATTTGGGTTATTTTTTTTTTTTTACCAATTGCGGCTTGATGCAATGATGTTCATATTATTTATGTTTGTTCAGTATTTAGGAGCCTAAAAAAAAGAAAAGAAACATGTCGCGTACCTACAGAGCAGTGTATAATTGTGTTTTTCTTTCTCGTTTTGTGTAATTTGTTCTAAGAGCTGATTTAGATCTTAGCTCCACCGTTCGTCACTAAAAACCACATGCATAACTGTTAAGTTTATGTGTATTTCTTTTTTTTTGCTTATTGCTCCGTCTTTTCCTTATTTGTATGACGGGTTTTCCAATAATAATAATAATATATATATATTATATATATATATAATATATATATATATATATATATAATATATATATTATATATATATAATATATATATATATATATATATATATATATATATATATATATATATATATATATTTTGCAAACATACCCACCGGTGTCTAGGTCTAAAACGCTAAAATTTACAACGCTACAATAAACCACCAGTAAAAGCAGGTTATCATTTTGGGATGGCTCACCAATAAAGACCCAGAATCACATATGTCAATTTTCTTCAGAGACTGAAATATTTTTCTTTGAGGATACATGTTCTAAAAAGAATTTTTTTTTATACACCTTTCCAATTTAGCCAAACTTATAACACGAGCAAAGTGTCTCGTCTTCCTTCCCTTGCTTTGCTCACAATGGTCAGTGACTCAGGGCTTCGCCCCTCGCAAATATATCCTGACATCATCTCTCTCCACTCACTTCACTCGCTACGGTTGGCAGCTACGGACTTCGGCCCTCTCACATTTGTTATCATACCGATAGGTCATCTTTATTTTTTTTTTTTTTAAGCTCATATATTGCATATAGGAATTGGAATTTGCAAAACGGAATTGAAGAATTCGCAGATGAACAGCATTGATGTTTGCCGACCCCTAATCGTATCGATCCTTAAACATATTAAATTGAATCCGCAAGGATGTCGATACTCACCACTTTGAATCTCCCTGAGTTTGCAACATCGAAGCAATTGCTGCGCTGTTCAGATGTTGAATTTCAACTTAACTGCGTCAGTTTTTCCGTTTTGTAATATACTTGTTCATTTTCGGCATAGAGGTTTCAGATTCGAATTGAAAAGTATTTTTTTTCTTTTTTTATTAAGACGAAACATGGTAGCACCATTTCATTCATTGTGTAACTTGGTAAATTGTAACTTAGAATAAATGACATAGGATATTTTAAATGAGCAATCGTGCGGGAAAACCGTAGAAGGCATTAGAGTTTTCCAGACAGAACATTGCTGCTATTGGTAGTCTTGTTAGTTAAATGACCTGTTGTTTAGATAACTGAGGATCCATCCCCGAAGATCGCTCCTCATAAATAATGCCATAAGATTGGAAACAAAACAGACATAAAGCCATTTCTCAGTCTGTTAAGTAGCCTTCCAGTAATCTGTTTTTTTTTTTTTTTTTTTTTTTTTTGACTGGCAGGACGTGCTTTGATTTGGAGATAAACTCTACCCGTTCCAATGGCCTGGTCTATCAGCATAATATTGAGTAGCTTACGATGGCACAAGTCATGCTAATAAAAGAACATAAAAAGAAGCAGAACATAAATGACATTCTGTTTACAGCGTAACTGTTCTGTTTTACTTCATTTTTTACACTGGCGAAGTATGTTTTGACATTAATAACAATGAGGAAGAAAAACCACAACTTTAGCGCCCTTCTCTTTATAACGAGAAACAACAGAGATTGATTACATCTTTCTGTGTTTTTGCACATTAAGATCTATCACTTGACAATACAACGTATCTCCAAAAAACTTTTACAGGAAGAAAGGAAAGAGCATTGAGGAAGTTAGACTGAGTATGAAATAGCAACTTAAAGAAATTGAGTTATTGATCACTTCCCGCGAAAAGTTTTTATATAGCTTCGAATAGCATAGTCTATTTACTGTCATTTACTTTCCGAAATGCACATTGGGTAAATTTAGGATTCAACCAATAAAAAGGCACCAGTGACCACTTTGAATAGTAAATGGAATGTTAGTTCAAAGCAGGTTTTTTCTTTGGACTAGGGACAAAGCAAAGTTTCAGGGTAATGATGTTCCGAAGTTTCAATTAGAAAAAAAAACTTTTCTTGCACAGATTAATGACGTCCACGTAGCTTAGTGCAGGTGCTGATCTTCTCATAATCCGCCCTCGGTCGAAAGTGCTATGCGTGGTTGGGGAAAAATCCTCGGACACTTCAAGTGTTTATCCGTGTTATCTATTTGAAGCTGAGTGGATTTTTGGCTTGTCTTACAGGGACGCGCCGCTAACTAAACAATAGCCACCACCGAGATTCAGTGGATCTTAAAAAAAGTTGCCTTATAATGTTTGTGAATTGTCAGGATTACCAAAAGATCTCATTTTTAGGCTAAAATAAATTCGATTTTTCCTAGTTAAACTTTCGTTTAATTATTTATCTTGATTGTGAGGGGTAAGTATTTATATTCACTGACTTACAAAACAGGTGTATATTTAACACCATGGTGCTACATAGGATCCTTAGATGGAAGAAAATTAATTGCTGGGAATTAATTCATTGCAGCTACCTACAAATACCACTTCAATCTGTTTTTTTTTTTCTTTAACACAAGAGCGGGTTTCACAATGGATGAAATGGTGCTACCATATTTCCTCTCAATAACAAACGAAAAAAAGCTGTTACAATTCAAATCTAAAACTTTGGTGTCGAAAGTAAACAAGTAAATTACAAAATTGAAAAAACTGACGCAGTTAAATAAAATCGAACATCTGAACAACGCAACATTATTTTTTAGTAAGTAAACTCAGGGAGCATCAACGTTGTCAATATCGACCCCCTTAAAGAATCAATTCAACATGTTTAAGGGTCGATATGATCAGAAGTCGGCAAATATCAATGCTATTCAATTGCAAATTCCTATATTCATTTCTGCAAATTCCAATTCTTATATCCAAAATGTAAGCTAAAAAAATAACGAAATTATGATAACAAGCGTGAGAGGATCAAAGGCCGTAGCTGCCAACCGTAACGAGTAAATTGGTTGGAGAGAGATGACGTCAGGCTTTATTTGCAAGGGACGAAGGCCTCAGTCGCTGACCATAGTGAGCAAAGTAAGGGAAGGGAGGTGACATTACAATATAGTAACTAAAGTTAAGCTGACCCGCAGGTGGGTCGTCTGGGAGATGGGCTAGGTTCGGGCAACAGCCCTATCCCTGACTATCTAATTTTATACCAACAAACCTTTTATAAGCAAACTTGGCTTCCCTGAAATTACTTTTCCCCCTTGTATCCCTGGCCATGGAGCCATTCGAGGGGTAATAAGAGTATCTGTATTTCAAATCTGTATTTACTGGTGAATAATAAACTTACTTATTTACTTACTAACTTTATCCCTGTATAGGTCAAATGTCTGTAATGTGTAAATTGCAAGTAAAACTTGAATTCTCACATCCGATTGAACCTGCTTCCGGTCAAGTCAATTTTATTTGAACAAAACAGAAATAAATTGAATTTCGCCATCCAAGCCGACTTAAGACTGAAAGCAAGGCCATATCTACGGGAGAGGGGGGTTGATCCCCTTAGAAATGTTTGTCCCACTCTTAAAAGTGTAAGAAAATGCATATAAACAAATGTTTGATGCGTCTTTTAATTTTTTTTTAAAACACCACTCCCCAAAAAAAACCTCACCGAAAAAATTCCGGATGCGGCCCTGACTGAAAGCAACATATTTGAAGCCAAGCATTGCTCATCTTCCTGAGAATCATCAAGAATGGCCTTATCATGGATTTGAGTAAAAATTAGACTTAGTCAAAACAAAAAAAAAATTCACAAATGATTTTTTTTTAAACATTTTTATTCATAGAAAGGGTCGATAATAGAACTAGCGAATTGTTAGGGGTAGACTATCATAAAGGTTCGGCACCTAGTAGTGCAGACTAACTAGATTCTTCTGTCAATTAAAAAACATTTTGAAACTAAGTTGATTTCTATTAACTAGGTTCTAATGTCAGGTACTAAATTAATGGCGTTAACACAAAAATTAGGAGGGGGCAATTTGGGGGACAGTTTTGTTCTTTTTTTGAATTTTTTCAATAAAAAACACGAGGAAACTCAATTTTCAATGAAAATACCCAAAGGTATAATAAAATCTAGGGTGGCAAAAGATAAAGGGGGCACATGCCCCTCCACGAAAAATTGACAGCACAGTAATAAATATTTAGAAAGAAGTTAATTATGTCTTTATATTAGAGAATGATGCATCACTTACGCGTAAAGCAGCGATAGTATCATTCGTCACGTATACTTTCAGGTAATTATCAGAAGTCAACGGTGCATAAATAGCTAGTCGCAACTGTTTTGCTGCAGTTCGTTTTGGAGAACTCTCTCCAATCAAAGTAAAATAGTTTAATTCTTCTGTTAAGATGTGACATTCTGATGCTTCCATTTGAACATAAATTGAAGTGTTGATTGTCTCATCACCCAATGTCAGAACAGGCTACAATAGGAAAATAAAATTTAAGAATTTATTCAAAATATTGAATTTCAGAAAGGGATACAATAAAGAAACTTTAAGCGTTTTGTTTTTCCTATCTGGCTTCAAGAGACTGAAGGCGAAAGAGATCTTAGCGAGATTAAAGGTCGGCTTTAATCAAAGAGTTAAAAAATAATGAAAAAATTGCTATATACACTGTCAGCTTCGCACGTAAGGACAAAGCCTTGTCTTCAAGATCAGGTGATTAGCAAATCATGGGCGTTTTTAATCACGAGTTAGGTTATCTGGCACAAATGTATACACTGCTAAGGACCGGAGTACATCTATTCAAAGATCAGTTAAGCTACCACTGTCTGGGTTAGCAATTGCCTAAAATTTTATTTCCAGTCTGATGTGATTTTTATACTTTAATTTTAAGTTTGCAAAATAAATCGATTTATCATGACCTTTTCACGTCCGCAACATAAATATCAAAATTTTAATTATCATCTATTAGAGAAGCCATAAGATAGGAATTAGATAAATCTCAACGCTCCAATATTTATAGCAAAGGTTTTACGAAGGTCAAACATTTGTCTTATAATGTATGATTATTCACAGTTTTAAGAAAGTAATTTCAGTAACTCGGGTTAGTGGCTTTTTCTCACCACTGAACAGTTCACATTTCAATAACAAGATAATCGCAGTTTATCTATCACGCCAATTTTTTAGGCTACATAATATCCTTTGTTGTTTAGGTCATACAAAATGTCCAAATAGAGGATCATAGAGGACACACTTCCAAAATACACAGTGCGCAAAGATTAGGTTTATTCATGCAAATGCAAATTATAACTAACAGCATATCAAATTGCACTTACACAAAGTAGAAAAGTTCTCTTTTTATTAAACAGTAAAAATAAATGTTAAGATAAAAATCGAGGGGTAACAACTGGGCATTTTGAGGGACACCTGGAGGCATGAGGCACGGAGGCACGCCGGAGGCATGCCTCCGGAGGCATATTCCAAAGGGCGCAACATGTAAATATATATACAGCTTGCCTGTTATTCGGTATCTGTCGAATATTTCAGCACCTTCAAAAGCGATCTTTTAAAACTTGGAAAAAAACATTTACGGGTTTATTTGGCAAGGAAAAGAACCCCCAAGACTGAAAACAACTGATATGTACCTAAAGAAGAAGAACGGAGGATTGCAAGTTGTTGATATTCATGCAAAAACTAGGTAACCCTACGATGGCACTGATGGTGTCACTTTTTCCTATTAGACATGCAGCGTTGCCACCGGCTCAAAAATAAAATTCCGATTTTTCTTCAGAAAAAATCCCGAAATTTCAAAAAAAAATCCCGGAACACGGTTTTTAAGTTATACAACATAGGGCTGCGCGGTGATGACGTAAAAAGCAAGGTGCGAAATTCAAAGTACCGTGAAACGTGGTTTTTAGTTGTAACTAACAACTGATTGTCAATATTCCTAGTATTATTTCGACGTGAAAACGTTCTGGTGGATTAGTAGGATCTACGTCAAATATTTTAGGCCAAAACAATTCGACAAAGTTCCGAAAAAACGTGTCTACGCATCCACGTTTCATCCTTATTTGAATTTCCCGCCCGAGAATTGACGTTACGCTTCGCAGCCCTATTCAATATGACTTGACCAGCGGTAAAAGTTGCCTTTTATCACGTCTTCACACGTCCCTTTCCCTTTTATCATACATGCTTTTCTGTTTAGTGGCTGTGCCAAGACGCACCCTTGGATCTCGGATTCTTAATTGTACTAAAAAAAAAAGGAATCTGCTGCTTTGACACGAAAGAATCTGGAAGACACACAGATCCCTTTTTCCCGAATGTACTTAGAATCCAACTTTCTTGGTATGAAACACAGGCCTTTGGGTATTTGAAGAGAAAACTGTAAAGCAACAGTCAGAAAAACTGTTACTACCGAGTTATTAGTAAAAAGCGCTAAGTAAAGCAACCAACTAAAAAAATAACTAGTTTCTCAGATATTTATTGGTACGTTTCAGTAATCATCTCGATCATCACAGCTCAAATGACAACCCTAAGAAACTGGACAAATGAGCTTCAGTAAATCAAACTAAGCTCGGTTAGCACAAGTATAAACACTAAGTCTTCTACTACTAAGTCTTCTACTGAGCATAACAAGTTTTCCGATGGTATTCATCGCTTCCTCTGCCCTAGATCTTGGAATGCACTTGAGACTCATAAAATTATATCAAGAACTCAAGCAAATGGGGGACGAGGGGCAACGCACTTGAGATGGAAGGACCAGCCCAGCCGTGGGTGGCCTCCTCGTCCGTAGGAGACATGGTTCAAGATTCTGTTCAGTTCTGTGCCCTCATGCACGTCGGTTATTTTTTGGTTTTTTGTTGATGGGTTGGTTGTATTTTGGTGCCACCGCAAGAATGGGTTTCTTGTGGACGGAGGACGCCCAGTCTACGGGAGAGCAAATAGTTTTTTTTTGTGTTAAAACATTTTAAAGTTGTAAGAGTAAGCCTTTTGGAAGACCACCTTTAAAATTTGAATTCGTATTAGTGAAAATTGAAGGATATGAATTTGAAGAAATTGAAGTAAAAACGCCACCAGAAAAGCGTCTCCTAGAGGGGGAAGGACACCCTGGAACGGGGGAGCGATAGATATTTGGCAAGAAAAAAGTTAAATGGTAGTGGGCCTTCATGTCCACTAATACATTGACTGGTATATAATAATTTATTTATTTTTTTTTTAAGTTTAGGTGATATGATAATGTATAAAGTTGTAAGATTTATATGTGTTTGTATTAAAATATTACCGAGTGGAGAGGAGGAGGGGATGGAAAAAAATAATAACTACCTCTGATAAATGTTAAACAAAATTCCTTCTGTTGACACACTGAACATGGTGATGGTGGTGGTTATGGTATTGAGGTCAGTTTTGGGTTTAGGTGCCATTTTTAACATGATGGTTGCGATGCTGACGAGACATCAAAAAAGTGGAACCCTTTCTTCTGGATAAATGAATTCAGCTTTGTGAAGACGTCTGAGTCAAAGCAAAAGACAACGTTAGTGCCGATTTCCATAGAAACGGGTTCTGCTGAATGCATGATATACAGGCTGGAGTCACAGTAACCCTGATCTACAAATGCGGCAGTTAATGTGAGATCAGCATTCAGCCGGAACCCCTGGCACAGAGTTCCTATGTCGTCAGGGAACGGCATCACCATATTCTGCGTGTCAACAGAGTGGCATCTTCGCCCAGATAAGTAGCCAAACTGTTTGACCCGCCCAACTATTACTCTCTTTCCCCTGCCAACCGGTCTGTAAACGCACCATTCACCGATACGCAATTCCGATTTCACACCGACCTCTGCATTGGTTTGTGGCGACTCACGTGGTCCTACTCGTCGGCCCTGGACCATCACCCGTTTTAATCGGTCACTACTCAGCTTCTCAGAGCTTTCCCTCAGAAGCCACAACAGCGTGGATTTTTTTATTGGTGTTATGGAGCCGTCAGAAGTCTTGACAAGACAAAACCTGGAATTCTTTATGTTCGTCACAGGCTCACTAACCCAATTTTTCTCAACTTGGTGTTTCACACAGTGAGCAATCACTGGCAAATCTTCAAATGCAAGCAAATGTTGACGGCATATTCTTACCAAAATTACCCCTTATTAAGTTATTTTCCTTGTGTTTTCTATAATTATACAAACTTTCTTGTGTTCTAACAATTGCACTAATTGCTAATAAACAAAAACATATTTAAAATCTCCATAAAAAAGCTGATTCTTAGACTGAATGTTATCAATAGTTAGGCTCTTATACTTTCGTTATTGACAAGGATCGTTATTTACTTACCATTCATTACTATGGAGAATGTTTTTTTTTTTTTTTTTTTTTTTTTTTTTTTTTTTTTTTTTTTTTTTTTGTTCCAACCAAATCACATAGAAAAAACATTTGTGTAAAACTGGTTAGGAGTTACTCAGTCACAAATTAGAACTTACATTTTCCTTATTGTGGGTCAGAATCCACTGGCAGGCATCCAACAATGGGGCAACAAACCTTTTTTTCCATGGTTTTTACCTATTCTGCTTTTCCTTTGCTTTCCTTATAATTACTTTATAGCCCCAAATTTCTAGGGGGGAATGCCCCCCCCCCCTGCCCTTCCTTGCCGGCATCCATGACGTAGGCCACAATATTAAGTTTCTCGTATAAAGTTGAGACAAATTTCGATTTTTCAGGTTTATTGTGATGATTTTCATCTTCTATTTTCGCCAGTGGTTGGTATCGCTAATTTCGGCAATTTGTTGAAAGATTTCTTATCCGAGCTGAACATTATAATAAAAAAAAATATCTTAATTCATTACGCTCAAAAAGTTTCTACCTAATGAGAGTTCATTCAGTATAACTCCCTCTCTCCTAATTCCAAGATTTATCGCTAGACTATGTCCATTTTTTTTTTCAAGAAAGTGTTATTTGGTAATAACAAACAGCTGGAGCACCAGAATCACCCTGTATTTAGATACCATTCCTCTGGGCCTAGCCTATATTTACACATTATGGTATAGCCTATTATTTAAGCAGGCTGGACCCCCCACCCTCACACAAAAAAAAAACTATCACTTGCCCTAACTCTATACCTATGCTTGGCTTACCTAAAATTTGGTTCCTCTTGATCTGGGCCCTCCATATCAGCAAAATTACATCAGAATAATTTCAAACAACGGCGAGAATCAGTGTTGCCAGCTTCTGGTGCGAATTCCCTGTTAAGTCTAAAAAAATCCCTAATTTTTGAACAAGCAACGAGGCCGGGTGTCTCGGAGGCACGGAGGCATAACGGAGGCATGGAGGCACAGCCGGAGGCACGAAGGAAGGGACACCTGAGACGGTCAGTTATTAGCCCCTCGATAAAAATATTCGATTTTAGCTGTTTCTTGAGTGTTTAACTCGATTCTCGAGTGAATATTTTCGATTTACACTCCAACAAAAACCGTCAAGCATCATATGTATATCTAATTTACCGTTGCCATGCAACGAGAAAAAAAAGCACTAGATTTTAGTG
The DNA here is from genome assembly GCA_027921565.1 of Artemia sinica. Lineage (NCBI taxonomy): Eukaryota > Metazoa > Arthropoda > Branchiopoda > Anostraca > Artemiidae > Artemia > Artemia sinica. The sequence continues at coordinate 28,366,781 of CM051270.1, read as the reverse complement.
ATTTGTTGGTTGATTTAGTGATTTTTTTTTAATATCTAGCGATTTACGTGCTGATTTAGTGATTTTTCTTTAGGCAATACAAAAATCACTAGAAATAGTGATAAATCCCTTGGGTGGCCACCCTGATCTCATCTACCTTGATACTGGATCTCTGTGACTTCAAATCTGGGTGGAACCGTTAATTCTGCTTCTCACAGGCTGCTCAAAGATAATTGGAAAGTCAGCATAGAAATTTGATGCTAATATTGTATCCAATCATTTTGTATCTCTATATCATTCTTCAATAATCTAGCTCCAATCATTTCTTCAATAATCTAGTGATTTATTTGCTGATTTAATGATTGTTTTCTTTAGGCAATATAAAAAGTCACTAGAAAGTGCTAAATCACTAGGGGTGGCAACCCTGGTCTCATCTACCTTGGTACTGTATCTATATGACTTCAAGTCCGGGTGGAACCGCTAATTCTGCTCCTCACAGGCTGCTCAAAGATTTTTGGAAAGTCAATGGTTGTGTAAAAACGACATTTGATGCTAATGTTGTAGCCAATCATTTTGTATCTCTATATTATTCTTCAATAAGATAGCTCCGATCATTTCTTCAATAATCTAGTGATTTATATGGTGATTTAGTGATTTTTTTTCTTTAGGCAATATAAAAAAAATCACTAAAAAGCGATAAATCACTAGGTGCTGGCAATCCTGATCTCATCTGCCTTGGTACTGTATCTCTATGACATCAAATCTGGGTGGAACCGCTAATTCTGCTCCTCATAGGCTGTAAAAAGATTTTTGGAAAGTCAATGGTTGTATAAAAACGAAATATGATGTTAATGCTGAGGCCAATCATTTTGTATCTCTATATTATTCTTCAATAATATAGCTCCGATCATTTCTTCAATAATATAGTGATTTATGTGCTGATTTAGTGATTTTTTTTTTTATTTAGGCAACATAAAAAACCACTAGAAAGTGATATATCATTAGAGGTGGACACCCTGGTCTCATCTACCTTTGTACTGTATTTCTATGACTTCAAATCTGGGTGGAATAGCTAATTCTGCTCCTCACAAGCTGCACAAAGATTTTTGAAAAGTCAATGGCTGTGTAAAAACGAAATTTGATGTTAATGTTGAAGCCAATCATTTTGTATCTCAGTATTATTCTTCAATAATATAGCTCCAATAATTTCTTCAATAATATAGTGATTTATGTGCTGATTTAGTGATTTTTTTTTCTTTAGGCAACATAAAAAACCGCTAGAAAGTGATAAATCATTAGAGGTGGACACCCTGGTCTCATCTACCTTTGTACTGTATTTCTATGACTTCAAATCTGGGTGGAATAGCTAATTCTGCTCCTCACAGGCTGCACAAAGATTTTTGAAAAGTCAATGGCTGTGTAAAAACGAAATTTGATGTTAATGTTGAAGTCAATCATTTTGTATCTCTATATTATTCTTCAATAATATAGCTCCAATAATTTTTTCAATAATATAGTGATTTATGTGCTGATTTAGTGATTTTTTTTCTTTAGGCAACATAAAAAACCACTAGAAAGTGATAAATCATTAGGGGTGGACACCCTGGTCTCATCTACCTTTGTACTGTATTCCTATGACTTCAAATCTGGATGGATTAGCTAATTCTGCTCCTCACAGGCTGAACAAAGATTTTTGGAAAGGCAATGGTTGTGTAAAAACGAAATTTGATGTTGAAGCCATCAAAACGCCATATGACATCAAATCTAGGTGGAACCGCTAATTCTGCTCCTCATAGGCTGCACAAAGATTTTTGGAAAGTCAATGGTTGTGTAAGAACGAAATTTGATGCTAATGTTGTAGCCAATCATTTTGTATCTCTATATTGTTCTTCTATAATATAGCTCCAATCATTTCTTCAATAATATAGTGATTTATGTGATGATTTAGTGATTTTTTTCTTTAGGCAATATAAAAAAAAACACTAGAAAGTGATAAACCACTAGGGGTGGACAACCTGGTCTCACCTACCTTTGTACTGTATTTCTAGGACTTCAAATCTGGGTGGAATAGCTAATTCTGCTCCTCAAAGGCTGCACAAATATTTTTGGAAAGTAAATGGTTGTGTAAGAACGAAATTTGATGTTATTGTTGAAGCCAATCATTTTGTACCTCTATATTATTCTTCAATAATATAGCTCCGATCATTTCTTCAATAATATAGTGATCTATGTGCTGATTTAGTGATTTTTTTTTTCTTTAGGCAATATAAAAAACACTAAAAAGTGATAAATCACTAGGGGTGGACACCCTGGTCTCACCTACCTTTGTACTGTATTTCTAGGACTTCAAATCTGGGTGGAATAGCTAATTCTGCTCCTCACAGGCTGCACAAAGATTTTGGAAAAGTCAATGGCTGTGTAAAAACGAAATTTGATGTTAATGTTGAAGCCAATCATTTTGTATCTCTATATTATTCTTCAATAATATTGCTCCAATCATTTCTTCAATAATATTGTGATTTATGTGCTGATGTAGTTATTTTTTTTTCTTTAGGCAATATAAAAAACCACTAGAAAGTGATAAATCACTGGGGGTGGACACTCTGGTCTCATCTACCTTTGTACTGTATTTCTATGACTTCAAATCTGGGTGGAATAGCTAATTCTGCTCCTCACAGGCTGCACAAAGATTTTTGGAAAGTCAATGGTTGTGTAAAAACGAAATTTGATGTTAATGTTGAAGCCAATCATTTTTTATCTCTATATTATTCTTCAATAATATTGCTCCAATCATTTCTTCAATAATATAGTGATTTATGTGCTGATTTAGTTTTTTTTCTTTAGGCAATATAAAAAACCACTAGAAAGTGATAAATCACTGGGGGTGGACACTCTGGTCTCATCTACCTTTGTACTGTATTTCTATGACTTCAAATCTGGGTGGAATAGCTAATTCTGCTCCTCACAGGCTGCACAAAGATTTTTGGAAAGTCAATGGTTGTGTAAAAACGAAATTTGATGTTAATGTTCAAGCCAATCATTTTGTATCTCTATATTATTCTTCAATAATATTGCTCCAATCAGTTCTTCAATAATATAGTGATTTATGTGCTGATTTAGTTATTTTTTTCTTTAGGCAATATAAAAAACCACTAGAAAGTGATAAATCACTGGGGGTGGACACTCTGGTCTCATCTACCTTTGTACTGCATTTCTATGACTTCAAATCTGGGTGGACTAGCTAATTCTGCTCCTCACAGGCTGCACAAAGGTTTTTGGAAAGTCAATGGTTGTGTAAAAACGAAATTTGATGTTAATGTTGAAGCCAATCATTTTGTATCTCTATATTATTCTTCAATAATATTGCTCCAATCATTTCTTCAATAATATAGTGATTTATGTGCTGATTTAGTTATTTTTTTCTTTAGGCAATATAAAAAACCACTAGAAAGTGATAAATCACTGGGGGGTGGACACTCTGGTCTCATCTACCTTTGTACTGCATTTCTATGACTTCAAATCTGGGTGGACTAGCTAATTCTGCTCCTCACAGGCTGCACAAAGGTTTTTGGAAAGTCAATGGTTGTGTAAAAACGAAATTTGATGTTAATGTTGAAGCCAATCATTTTGTATCTCTATATTATTCTTCAATAATATTGCTCCAATCATTTCTTCAATAATATAGTGATTTATGTGCTGATTTAGTTATTTTTTTTCTTTAGGCAATATAAAAACCACTAGAAAGTGATAAATCACTGGGGGTGGACACTCTGGTCTCATCTACCTTTGTACTGTATTTCTATGACTTCAAATCTGGGTGGAATAGCTAATTCTGCTCCTCACAGGCTGCACAAAGATTTTTGGAAAGTCAATGGTTTGTGTAAAAACGAAATTTGATGCTAATGCTATAGCCAATCATTTTGTATCTCTACAAGAGTTACTGGATCATTTCGGGGTAATTCCCTCCTCTTGAATTTTAAGAAAGCCTTTTACAATGTTCTTGAATGCAACCAAGCATTCTTTTGAAGCTCTGCCATTTTCCCGATGAGGTTTTTATCTTTAATGAGCTGCCAGATATGTAGATCATCAAACATACCGGCTTTTACCTTTTCAATGGATGAGACTGAACAGTCTATACCAAGGCCGTACCCAGAGGGGGGGGGGGTTAGGGGGTTTGAAACCCTCCCGAAATGTTTTTTTGACTTGTAAAAACGTAACAAAAATAGATATAAACAAATTTTGTATGCTTTTTTTGAAGTTTTTTTTTTGTGTAAAACCCCTCTCCGAAAAAAAATCTTTGAGTAAAACCCCCTCCGAAAAAAATCCTGGATACGGCCTTGGTTTATACATATACTGTATATATATATGTGTATTTATTTTATATTTTTAAGAAAACAAAAGCGGTTCGCGCTCCACTTCTACTTGTTAATTCAACTTTTTCTCGTTTTTTTTCTCCTTTAATGGTGTTTTTTTTTTTATGGTTTATACAATTTTGTATGCTTGATTGTTTCATTTCATTTTTTTTCCTTTACTTTATCGTATTTCTTTTAAAAATAGCTTGGTCTTTTTAAAAATTGTATTATTAGTTTTTTTCGACATTTTTCTCATTGGTTATTCTTTCTTTTCCAGTATAGGAAGTGCTAATTCGCATAATTTTTTTTTATATTCAAATTCATGTAACGTTTAAAGAAAAGTTTGACGTGGCAGAGTAAACTAATGAAACATTATAATCTGGAAGGGCCTAAACAATAAAACCTCAACAGAAATTGATAAAAATCATTCCTCACTGCTTTTAGTATTATAACCGATGGCCGAAATTCTTATTTTTGTATATATCAGAGATAAAATTCTATATGATGATGTAAAAATGTCTAATCCCTACCGGGTGGTCTTAATGCATGCCTTTTTAAAGCATCTCGAGAGTTATACGGATCCCCCCCCCCTTCCATCATAAGCTTTCTTTTGTTAGCAAATTAGAGATGCTTCAAAATTTATGTCACAAATTGCACATTGACATTTTGTGAATTTGATACTTAAAACCATAAAAAACGAATATTTGTTTCTTATATTATGCACTATAAGTTTCGATGGAGGAAATACCATTTAATCATTGAAAAACATATATTTCAGTTGATCTCTTGAGCACAGGAAGGTAAACATTTTCCCTGTTTTATGTAATACCCATGAAATTCACTTGCTTTGCTGTCTTGTGAAACTTGTACCACTCCCCAAAATGAATATCCCCCCATAACATATACAAGAATGCATACCTGGCGTCACATAGATCTGTTTTATGTCTCACTTAAGAAATTTAGAATGAAAGGTTAAGGTGGGGCTCCACGAGACATAGAGCCATAGATACGTCCTCTCGGATGTTTATGTGCATGGAAGGGAATAAAAATTACTTTTTTCACTTTTATGTAGTGAACAATCTATATTTCTTGTCCGAATAGACATCTATAACTTACAACAGTAAAAGCTTCAACAGTCAGAATTTTACCATATAAGAATCAAGTCAGTCAATACGTGCCCGCTGCGAAAATAAAATATCATCTTGCTCAAGAAAAGTTTTCGTTACACACGCAATCGCAATAAATAACCCTCAAAATATATATATATGCCAATATAGGAAACACGATTCCGTTCACCCTAAAAAAAAAAAAAAAAACAATAAACCAAACACCAGTCACAGGGGGGTAGGAACGTTAAACAAAAATCAAAACTTTTCTTTACCTCCCACTGGGGTTTTTCATTCGCCCCTCTTGGACTACTGAGTACTGTCAAATTCCAACTGTTTTCGCCTGTCAGCAGAGCACAGTGCTGGAAGCTTACCACAACAGGTTTCTTCAAACTAAGACCTGACGGTCCGCATGCGATCAGCGGGCTCAGCAAAGTCTGTCTCTCTGAAAATGCAATTGGAATTGTAGTTTCGAGCTTAAGATAAATAGCCTGTCAGCGAAGAACATATGTTAGTCAAATAGCAAGTTGACAGTTAGGTATCGATAGTCATTCGTTTTAAATCTAATTTGTATATGATCTATAATCGCCTGCTATTTGGTCCAATAAGGTATCGTACCTGGTCGTCACTTGTAATTGAGGCTATAATCAAACAAATATTAAAATCGAAATCCTGCAACTTGTCTCAAATGCAGGTTTTAACGCACTATGATAGTGCACAATCTAATTCGCCAACCAACATTTGCAAAAATCTGCTTAGTCACAACTAAACACATTTGAAACGATGTCTGGGTCATGTAGATTTTTGCTTCAGTAGCCAAATTACAAGTAGTCAAATTACCACCCAATTTGTGGAGATTGGCTCAATCTAGGGTCATTGCTCAGCAGAGTTTTTTGGGGTGGCAGGGGGCTTTATGAATAAGGTATTTATTTCTAACAGAAAAGTACGCTACAGAACCTTTTGCAGCAAACGTGAAGCAAAAATAAGTGAAGATAAAAGAAATTAGTGGTCAAATTTCATATATCATAAAAATGGACAAAATTTAAAAGTATATTTCATTAGATATCAACTGCCAACGATAATATTCATTTCAATGCCCAAATCTAATATTTAAACTCTCTAGGGTCGTGATTCCCAACGTGGGGCGCAGGTCCCACCGATGGGACATGCTAATATTTTGGTGCGTCATAGGCAAGACGAGCACCCTTCAACTGACTATACTTTAGAGCCTTAAGTTCCCAAAAAACATTTCTCCTCTAAATGACGTCACATTCAAATGCATTTAAAGAGCAAAAAAGACACATGATAGTATTGCTATGACGTTATACATTGTATAAAAAGTGTTGTAATCAGAGAGTATAAAAGGACGTTTATTAGTACAAAAGAACGACCCAAAAAAGATACCAAGTTTCCTTTTAAGCTTCCTTCAGGTGAATGCACGTAAAATCTTGAATAACAAAATTTAAATATCACGAGGGTGGCATCAGGATTTTAGAAATGCCGACGGGGGGGGGGGGGAGGCCCAAAATCTGTTGGGAACCACTGCTCTGGGGAAAAGAAACTGTTATGATAGACGAGTATAATTTGTTTTATATCCAACTGCAACAGAATACAAAGAACTTACGTGCAGTATGAATATATCCATATGATCGATATTTATATTCATTGAAAGTGAATTTATTTTCTTTACTTAGATTTATTTAAAAACCTAGAAATGGATAAAAAACAATAAATGTCCCTACAATATACCCCAAAAAAATGTCCCTAAAATGGAAGTTATGATGATACTACTTGTTTTTTACTTTTAAGTGCAAATTAGTTTGGTCAGCGTTTCAAAGTTTCTTGACTAATAAAATTACAATGGTAATTAAAATAAAAACAATCTTGGGTTTAAAATAATAATCTTAGACGTCGGCAACTATAATATACGAACAATACTTTATAGAAGTACACATTTATTTTTATTATCGTGTTTCTTTGAACTTTGTACCTTATATATTGTGCTTTTAAGATTACACTGTAGGCTATATTTTTGTTAACTTTAAGGCTTTCTAGACGAAACCCTGTCCCAAACTCAGCATTTTTTTTTAGCATTGACTCTTAATATTTTAAAATCCATTTTACAGGGTGTAATAGCTATTATGGATTTGAAGACACTTAAAAGTGTAACTCTAAATTAAGAAAAGAGACATAAATCCTTAATAGAAGGTAATGACTGATTTGCAATTCTTCTAACTTACCGTTTAAATCTGGTCGATCTCGGTCATCCACAATGATTGCAACATAAATTTCTTCTGATTTACCATGAGGAACGGCTCCTTGTGGAACAGTTAGAAAAACACCCGCTTCTGGTAATACTATTTTGGCTCCAGCGGAAGTTACTGTGGCCCAAGTGCAAACATTAGGCATTTCAGGATAGGTCGAGTTTCTTCCCTCAGAATCATAACTCTGAGAAGAGCCACCAGAAGCTAAAAGAGTAACTTGTAAGTTAGCTGGAATATATCCTGGTCTTGAATACTTGCCACTTTTTAGACTGTTGAGCCTTTCAAACTTCTCGATGCACACATCGTAAAGACAGCTATTAATGTCAATTCAAACTGCAAAACACACTAAGCATTTCCCCTGTTAATTCATTACTTTCTCTACCTCAGCCATACTCAATCTTCTTCTCTGGCCACATACAGGGTTCCCCAGCACAATTTTTAGAATGAAATAGAATCTACAGACATTATTCAAATTGTTTTGACAGCACAACAACACAACACCTGTTTCTAAACTGACGTCGTTCTGGTCCAGACATTGCTGACATAACGACCATTAAGGTTTGATTGTACCATAGTGAGATTATACCAAGCATTGAATGTATGGGGCTCGTAAAAAACACTGCACTGTCCAAAACTATACTTCAGTAGACATTTTTCATTTTTTTCTGTTTTTTAGTAGAAAGGGGTAGTAGAAAAAAAACAACTAGTACTATAACACCTGCAAAAATTGCTGAATTAAGAGTAGTTATCGAACAAGAGCACACAAATCATAGTCAAACGATAGTGTTGACTTGGTAAAGACCTGTATGTCTCCATGTGTCTTTTATCCACAGGCCATCATATACAACGGATCGTCATAGAAACTTGGATCTCGTCGTGGAAAACTCATTAGATGTAAAATTCAAAGGTTTAGAGCCCTTTCAAAGATAAGAACCCACGAGAGTAACTTGGCAACATTCATTTGCCCCCAGAGCCCCACAGGGTAAAATATAAATAATTTCAAAGATCCAAAAATATGGATCTTTGGGTGACATTGTAGGTGAGACCTGGAGATACACGACTTAAATTATGCAAATAAACCACATAAAATAGAGGCTTATTAGATAAATTTTAATATTATAGAAAGGAAGGCAGATAACACTTTATTCACATCAGATCCATGCAAGGACTTTCAATTTATGTGATTGAAGGGGCCCACAGTAAAGCCCATGAGCCCATGCTCAGCCCAACCTCCAATTTTCCCACCCACAGTATTTATATTTTTCACAAAAAAAATATTAAGTCCGTGTCCCCTCCAATACCAGCCCTCCTCCACCATCACCCCTCACAAAAATGGATGCAGGATTGTGGCTTTCCCGGCTTTCGATCATTCACAAATTATTTTAAAGAAAGGTCGTTAAAGAATATAAAATCCATTAAAATCCTTTTATATTCATTCCTCATTTTATATCCTCCTTTTAAGCTTTAAATCTGCACTTTTTCTTTTTGATGGAAAAGCTTTTTTTCGTACACATCATGAGACGCATTCCACATATGGCAGATTTTGCCATACATAGCAAAAGGACACACGTTGTAATGGGAGTGTGCCTCTGCGCTGTGCAGAGAATAATTTTGTATGGTGGAAAAAGTTGTGCTGTAAGATATGCACCAGGTGGCAGAAAGTGAGTAACACCTCGATTTTCCCATAGCCTTTTAATTAGAACACACTTATGTTGCAGATTGACTGATTCCTCTTTCTTTAGGACTGTCTTCTCATGAAATGTGCTCTAAATTCATTGTCCTAAAGTTTTCAGATAGCCGCGAGAAGCTCCTCTTTTGTTTCTAAGAAACTGGCCAAAAATCACTTGCGTTCTTATCATAACAAATGTTCGAAATGTTCCCCATAGATATCTTAAAAAAAAGTAAATGATATGTCCACTATTTATCATTCAGTGCCTAGAGTGATATATAATACATTACCACTGTTGCGTAACGAAGCGATAAAGATTTGTTTTTCCCCTTTCCATCTTTTTTTTTTCTTGACAACATTTCTTGATTTAAGGGTTTTTTGCTGCATTAGCAAGGGAACCAGAAAAGAAGGTGTCACATATTTAGAGATATTTTTTCATTTTTATTTTTGGGCCAGAAGCTGTCCATGACTTTGTTATGCAACGGGAGAGGAATAGCTATGTTCTACTTCACGATCGCTTCAATGAGTTCTAATGGTGTCACTCAGACTCTCTACAGAAACTTCGTCCTTGAATTACCCTTAAGAAAAAAAAAATCCTGGAAGACTAAGACCTGAATATTCGGGCACCCACTCAAAATCAGTCTTGACGCTGATAACATGGCCTTTAAAAATCCCCATTAGCCAATATCAGAGGAGTTTTGACCTGTTAGAGCTTGCTCCACGTTGCTGGAACGAGTTTCTAAGTGACAATAGTCAAAGCCATCTTGCAAGTTCCAACAAAAATACAGAAGGATTGGCTTTCCTTATGTGCAGAATATCTATGATGCTGCTGGATTGAACTCCTTACCCTCTCTACCAGTTCAACTGTCTACAGTTAGATGGACTGCTTTCGCCGGCTACATTGGACTTTCCCACGATATCATACCTTTTAAAGTTCTCCATTTGTTTTTTTAATTCTGGCCCTATCACCCGAACTGATATATGAGCTAGTTTTTAACATTCTTGAGCAAGCCCAACTTGTAATAAAATTACTAAAAAAGAAAAGTTTTTTTTAACTGAAAATAAGGAGCGACATTAAAACTTAAAACAAACAGAAATTATTCCGTATATGAAAGGGGCTGTCCTCTCCTCAACGCCTCGCTCTTTATGCTAAAGTTTTTTATTGTTTTAAAAAATAAACTTGTGAAACAGAGTCAAACTTTAGCGTAAAGAGCGAGGCGTTGAGGAGGGGACAGCCCCTTTCATATACGGAATAATTTCTGTTCGTTTTAAGTTTTAATGTCGCTCCTTACTTTCAGTTAAAAAAAACTTTTTTTTTTTAGTTAATTTCTGAACGTTTTTGAATTAATGCAGCTTTGATTTTGGCTCACCGTACATGAATAATTAAAACGAAATTCACATATTAATTTTCCTTTTTTTGGCTAATTGGCTTTCTCGAATTTTTTTTTCTGACGTAACTTACGAATTAACTTAGGCAACGAATTTCTATATTCGTATGTTTTTATTACGTATATTAGGGAGTTCGCTCCCTAGTCAATACCTCGCTCTTTACGCTAAAGTTCGAATTTTGTTCGAATCACAAACCCCTGAATCACAAAGGCCGGTTAATTAGAATAGATAGCTCTTTTGAAAGTATTAAAAAACTTTAGAGTAAAGAGCGAGGTATTGACTAGGGGGCGAACTCTCTCATATATGTAATAATTTCTGTTCGTTTTAAGTTTTAATGTTGCTCCTTATTTTCAGTTGAAATTTTTTTTTTTTATATTTAATTTCTGATCGCTTTTTAAATAATGCTGGGAAATCTAGCGCCCCCTTCATGAAAATGTTCCTTCCCCCAAGGAAATATCCTCCATGGAAAGATCATCCCCCGTAACCCCTACTCCCACCCCGACCCCCCACTAGGAAAAAATTCCTCCTGAAAACACCTGTATACTTCCCAATAACCAATACTATATGTAAACAATGGTCAAAGTTTATAACTTGCAGCCTTTCCCCCGGGAACTGTGCGGGATTAAGTCATCCTCAAAGACATATTAATTAGATTTTTGACTATGCTGAACAAAATGGCTATCTCAAAATTTTGATTGGGTGACTTTGGGAAAAAATGAGCGTGGGAGGGGGCCAAGTTGCCCTCCAATTTTTTGGTCACTTAAAAAGGGCACTAGAACTTTTAATTTCCGTTCGAATGAGCCCTCTCACGATATTATAGGACTACTGGATCGATACGATCACCCCTGGGAAAATAATAATAATAATAAAAAAAAAAACAACAAACAAACAAACAAATAAAGATGCATCCGTGATCTTTCTTCTGGCAAAAAATACAAAATTCCACATTTTTGCAGATAGAAGCTTGAAACTTCTATAGTAGGGTTCTCTGATACGCTGAATCTGATGGTGTGATTTTCATTAGAGTTCTGTGACTTTTAGGGGTAACTTTTGTAACGTTTGATGGGTAAGCCTAAACTTGATGAAACTTATATATTTGAAATCAGCATAAAAATCTGATTCTTCTGATGTATCTATCGGTATCAAAATTCTGTTTTTTAGAGTTTCGGTTGCTATTGAGTCGGGTCGCTCCTTACTTACAGTTCGCTACCACGAACTGTTTGATATGACGTACTATATATTTTACTCGTACTCTAATTAAGAATTAGTTATGTTCTTAGACAATACTTCTACCATGTCTAGGAGAAAAGAGCGGTAAGTACCTGAATAAAGAAGTTATTATAATAAATGTGCATCATGTTCGTTTTGGGGATTACTCTGCTCGAAACAATTTGAAAGGTAAATTATTAAAGCTTGGTTTATATTTTAACAATTAGTGACTGCAGTAAGATCATACAGCATCACACGAAACAAGGCTAAACTGTCGTGTGGAAGGATGCAGAACTGAAATTCCCACCATATAATCTCTAAATTAGTTCGAGTTGGATGAAAGGCAGGTGAAGGGAGATAAGAAAAAAGACACACATACACTGAAGTACTTCGAGCGGTCGATGACAGAGGCGACTGTGGATGGAAGGCAAGACGATTCTCTTGTTTTAAATGAAATATTAGAAGCAATTTTGATCTGTCTAGCCTTAAATCTCACATTATATATATATATATATATACCAGAGGCACTATTTCAAGGCATAAAAATAAGAAATTTTTTGTGACCGTGACAGACGTTTAAAAGAGAAGAAGAAGGAAGAGAAATGCAGTTTGTGAGAACAAATAATTCACTCTACTACATACTTTCAGTGACCAAAGGTGATGATTCATCTAAATAACTTACTTGATTTTGTTTACTTAATGAATAAGCTTTTGGGGCGTTTTGAGAGACGGCGGAAGAATAGGCTTGAAAATTAGCGTTAGGATACTGAGTCGCATAGACTTAAGAGTCGTTTAAGGATTAAATGAGGATGAAATGGTGATGTTAGGTAACGAGAAAAGAAATAGTCTGAATTCTCTTGTAATCAAAACTCAATTACAAATTTGCCGAACTGATTAAGGACTATATAAGCAGCATTACAAATAACAAAAGGCAAAACAATGACGAATTATTTTAAGAAAGTGATATTATACTAAATGAAATTTACCTAAAAATGATCTAAAATATTATATCGCAAAACCAATAGTTAATTCCAATTATATTGTATAAAAAAAAACTTTTAGGTTAGTTGCCAAAAAGCAAAACTTGCATTAAAAACACGCTACAGATTTTTTTTATTTATTTTTCATTCCTGGCTGAACTTCCTTAAAGTAATGATATTAGAACTATTTTAATTTTGGTTTTAGTTTTAGTTGTCACGTATTTTATTGTATGTCTATTTTTATATTTATTTATTTGCTGAGCTGATGATGGCTCTTAGGTATAGACCCGAAATATTCATTTAGTAAAATTTCGCTGTCTTAAAATAATTCCCCTTTGCTTTACCTTTTGTTATTTGTATTATATTTAGGCAGTGTGATCTTCGTCAGTGGTGTAATTTCGTCACAATCCTGGGGGGGGGAGGGGGAAGTCGGAGCAAATTTTTCCGAATCAAATGAAAATGACAGTGAAAAATGAAAAATGAGCCATATAGTACCATAAAGGCAAAAATATACTAAAGAAAACTAAGATGTTTCTTTGGATGCTTGAATTATCCAGGCTTATCTTAGTTTTGACACGATTTATTGTAGAAACTAAATTTCAGCTAGAGGGGGGCAAACTGGGGTCTAGAGGGGGCAGTTCTTGCCCCCCTCAACCCATAGCAAATTACACCCCTGGTATTCGTCGTTATTTATATAAGCAGTTTTACGAAAAATTTTCGAGCTAATAGAAGACGCGATGTAGGAGTTTAAAATACATAATATCTTAATTTTAGAGTATCTGGTTGGGGATATTATTGGGGAAAGTAAGTACTATGGATGCAATGCAGGATAATACTTAATGCAGGACTCGATCAGCAAAAAGACAGCAGTTATTATCCATTGCAAAAAAAACACAATTTTTAGCATATGCATATCAAGCCAATTAGTGCAATGAGCAAGCCGATTCTCTCTTGAAATAGAAAACTGTTTGGCCTCTGCACAGAATAAGGAGAGATGTACTAAACTCCAAAGTTAGAATCCCAAAACTGTGTTGGACATGTATTTCATCTTAACTGTAGTGGAAATTACAAACGTTTTATCTAAACAAAAAAAAGTACGACATCTAATTTCAGAGTCCTAGTTTCCTCTAAAACACTTTTTTCTTACATTCAAATCAAAAACATGAGAGCCAACGATATTCTAAGGATTTCTCCCATTCGTCCTAAATTTTGAACTGAATCAGACGGCTTTCACATTTTTCCCAATTTACCCCCTCCCCATTAGAATCAAATTCTGCGTATGTATCTACTTAGTGTTTGAATTTAATTTTAAAATTCAATGTAAATATTCCACTGCAGGATATACTTTATAAAGTTTAGACCAAACCAAATATGTTTCAAAGTTCCCGAAGGTGGCCTTTATCACCTTTAAAGTTTTCCCCATTTTTCTGAGTTTCCTCTATTCAACCATCGTATGAATTAGGTACTTTTTGCATATGGATGTCCAGTTACTCCAATAGATTTGTTCACAAAACCGAGGAATAACGTTTTCTAACCCCAAATACAATTTCAAGCTATAATCGAACACAACGTAATTAGGCTGCATTTAACCAGACCGAAATATTCCGGAAGTAGCATTCACAAAAAAAAACTTCCTTCGATTAGAAATAAGCATTATAGACTGTTAACTGACACGATATTATTCAATTATGATGTGATAAATGCTTTAAACTACAATAGCAACAGTGCTGAATGAAACACCTGTCCTGGCTAAAAAAGAAGAAAAACATAAGCGGAAGGGGAGCATGTTTCCTGTTCTACTGAATTCAAAGCAAAACTTTTGAACTTGACATTTCTTTACCTTATAAACACTACACATTTATTATACGCGTAGACTTGTTCGATGAATTTTGTGGAGAATAGGACAAAATAAATTCGTAAAATATGACTATTTAAAAGGATAATAATCTTAAGGTGGTTTCCACGTATGTAGCCGAAGGAAATTTATGTCCTCAAGATACCCAACCCAATCATCCGAAACTTGAAAAATATTGGATATATAAACAATGTTGGGCGGCCGAATACAAAACTGTGGTATTAATGTACGATTTATTTCGTCTTTTAATGCGATTTTTTATAGCTCATCTGTTTTACGAATGTAGCCCCCCTCCACAAAATGAATTTCTACGTATGAGCCAGGTTTCCACCAGGAAGTATCAGTAAAATATCGCGCCCCTCACATACACTCGTCCTATGAAAACTAAAGAAAGCTTATCAAGAGAAGGAAACAAAAAGCAAGTTTTAGGCCTTTTCTTTCGATCACGAGTATAAATAATGGATGAAAAAAATGCTAGTATTTCTTGTATTCGAACAAAAATGTGGGTTATTCCAATTATGTTATTTCTTTGACTAAATTTCGTTTTTTTTTGGTTGCACCATTCAGGATAACTTGAAGAAACCAATTTTTTTTTCAAAATATCATATTAAAGGTAAGGACAGAAGGACACCGCCATTTTCCACCGTTTTTTTTTTTTCAACATTTTCAAACTTTTCATAGTCTTGTTTCGAACCATTTTCCGAGTGTATTTCGTAAAGAAGAAAAAAAAAAAACTAATTGCGGAATCAACGTCAAATTTTTGTCTTGACAAGTAATAAGGATCCCTACAGTTGAGTCCATACTTTTTCTAATAGAACCATTCCATAGAGTATACATATAAGCTAGGAATGATCCCCGGAAACCAAGTTAAAACAAATATGAGAGAGACAGTGAATATTAGTTTTTCCTAAAGCAGTATTGATTAACAGGTCAATTATTTTGATCAACGAGATGAATCGAATAACAAATCCATTTCTGTCGGCTAGATTAGTGGATGTGGTTAGTAATTAGGAACATCCAACCTAAAAAAAAAAAAAAAAAAAAAAAAAAAAAAAAAAAAAAAAAAAAAAAAAAAAAAAAAAAAATCCAAGTGAAACTTGGGGATTCATGAATTTTTTAATTCGACCTATGCTGAACCCTTTTTAAAGTCTTGGGCCGGCTGAAGTACATTGACTTGGTAAATTTAAACTGTCTCATATTCCGTATATAAAAGTTTCCAAATTAATTGTTATTTAAGACCAAGGAAAATGTTACGAAACCAAGTTTAACTAAAAGCAGTGGTGTCAAATAACGAAACTTGGGGAGGGGACAAACTTCAAAATCTAGGGGAGACAATTTTATTTCTTCAGCTTTAAAATAGACTCAGCTTCGGTGGCGTATTTTCGTCAAAATCCCTTTTCAAGTTGACATGGCCGTATCCAGGGGGTTGGGAGTCATGGGGCTTGAATCCCCCCCCCCAAAAAATATTGTCCGACGAGCAAAAATGCATATAAACAAAGTTTTGATGCGCTTTATATTTTTTTTTTGTAATCCTCCCCTCAATGTAAGTAGTAAGGCCTCCATTAGTTCTATGACACCCATACGGACTACTCCTTTCTTCCAATTGTTTAACGGCACAAGAAGAAGATTTAACAGGGCATCCCTCTTTTGGCGATCAGGTGTCGCAATTTTAGGCCAAATTTGTGTCCTGGCAAGATTTACAGGATTTCAGTTTTATATTATATGACTAATTGGAATGTGGTCCGTATAATACACAAGTTTTAATAACAACAGAAGTTCCTAGCCCTCGCACCTGTTTCTAGTTGGCGAGATTCCCGCCCAGGCAAGATTTGTAATGTCCAGGCAAGATTCGGCATGTAGAGGCAAGATTTCAAGCGCATGTTTTTCTATGACACACCCTTTTGTTTTTCTACGACATGTCCTCTAACGGTACCCTATGACACACCCGTTTTGTTTTTCTATGTCAAGCCCTCTGACTTCACAACACCCTATCAAATTCCCAGGACAGCCCTCTGACGTCAAGTGACACACCCCCGTTTCAGGCACATGTTACACCACGCGACACACCCTCGCATTTAAAGGGTCAGATAAGTGGAGCTACCAACCCCTCAAGCCATCACACCTGCACAACGCAGTCACCTGTTCTACCAAAGGGAACACAGTTGGCAAGACTCCATGACACATGCCTCTGGACTCCAATGACGTCATACGACTTACCCCATTTCAAATGGACAGATACGTTCTTTGCGAAAGGAGCCCATAGGGGAATCCCCGCTTGTAATGTAATGACAGCTCACACCTTATGTAATTATTTTGCAACACTGTCATGTGGTATTTTTATCGCCCGAAACCCCCAAACCATTTTTTTCATTAACTTAATGACGGTACACACTTTATGTACGGTCAGCGCATCTTACGCATGGACGGCGCATCCATCACTGCCAGATAATACCATTTTGACATTTTTCGCCCAAAAGCCCAAAGACATTTTCTTTTTCGGCGTTTCTTTTATCGCTCGAAACACCTTTCATATTTTTTTTTTCTTTTTCTAGAGTTCTTTACATCCATTTTACATACATCCTGTAGAGTATTTTGTGGGGCATCATGATTGCCTTGGGTTGCAAAAAAACTTGAATCGCGGGATTTAAAACCATAATTTTTAGTAGGAAGTGCCTGAAAGATTTCCTGGGGAGATGTAGTGATGTCATGGGGGTGTTTAATATCATCCATAATTTACCAAGGTGGTATGCACTGTCATTGACTAGTATACTTTAGAGCTTAAAGATAAGGTGGGATGTTAGATGAATTTTTTTGCTAGAGGGGGAGTTAAATCTAACAATACTCAATGAAATGGTGCATTTCGTTAAAAGTCTGTCAATGATACTTCTTAATATGGTTTAAATATATCACTAATATCAGGTCATCCAGGGCGTGGGAGGGTGGGTGTCACATGGGTGACACCGACCCCATGTCGGTGAAAATATCCTCATGTCGACCCCATGTCGGTGAAAATATCCATTTGTTTGAGTTAAACTTATGAATATTAAAAAATATCCTAAAAATAGGGTCAACCCTCCTAGTAGCATTCATTTTCAAAGGGCGCCGTGATAATAGACGTAATTTTTTAGGCATTATTGTGGCTTATAAAAAAAAGAATAACATGCCTAATTTAAGGAAAGACGATGGATTGGACTCCAGGGGAGGGGGGACCGTCTGTGATGGAGCAGGCCCGTTTTTCAGTCGCCAGGTCAACACTGTTATATTAATAATTTTTCGTTACAAAAAGCGGTAATTTTCAAATGTTTATTTATTGTTATCCTGCTTCTGTCCACTAAGGTACCGGCCCTGCTCGCTGATCACCTCCGACGAAGTGTCCAATCCCCCGGGCGGTTTGTCTCAACCCGACGCACCCCAGGGGGTTCTTTTTTCAGCAAAAATATTAAAACACGCAAAGGAGGGGAAATTCTATTTCGAGAAATTCTTGTTCCCACCCACCGAGCGCACTACGGGGAGTTAGGTCTGTGTCTACTCATTCCGCGGACGGAATCCGACCACCCCGCACGCTGCAGGTGAGTTTGATCTGTGTCTGCTCATTCCGAGGACGGAATCCGGACTTCAGCTAGGCGATAAAGGAGGTTAAAAATGGTCTTGCTCGAGATACCTTAAAATGTAGTAATAATAGGGAAATTATCATAGAATTTCTATGGCAACCCTTTAACGTCACATAATCTCTGCTTCTAGCGCTCAGCTAGCAAGATTCGCACACTGGCACGATTCCCGCCCTGGCAAAATTCCTGCCATTGATACATTGTTTTTTCTGGAAGATTCCCAGGATTTCCGTTACCAAGTCTAATATGAATGAGCTAGTGTATCTCGCAAGCTAGACTAAAAGACCCATGGGACCAAGCCCCCCCCACCTCCCCGATCACGGCACATATGCAGGTGTTGCGTATTAACAGCGGTGCACATCTTAAGCAAAGATATGGAATATACTGCCTTTCTGGGCTTTAATATTTCATAACGATAAGACACATTCGTTTCTCACTTGATGCTTTGTAAGACTGTTAGAGAATATGATTTTTTTTCCTGGAACACCAAGCATTCTTGGATTTAGTGTTTCTTGACAATAGGCAATAATCACGTTCTGCTACCACTATGATACACGTCATCATCAGTGTAAGAGTCTTCTAACATTTGAAACATACAAACGCCCACAGACACTTTCTTAGAAGTAGCATTTTTTTTCGTTATGATGACAACTTATCTGCTAGAAGTAACAAACTTTCTGTCAAACATACACAATTTTTCTTAGAAGTAACAATTTTTCGTTATGATAACAAGTTTTCTGCCAGAAGTAGCAAGTTTTCCTTAACACTAACAAATTTTCCCTTCGAAGCAACAACTTTTTCCCCTTAATCCTAACAAACTTTTACTTAACACACTGAAATTTCTCATAGAAGTAACAATTTTTCGTTATGAAGTCAAGTTATCTGTTAGAAGTAACAAGCTTTCTGTCAGCGATACCAAATTTTTCTTAGAAGTAACAATTTTAATTGTGATAACAACTTTTCTGTCAGAAGTAGCAACTTTTCCTTAACACTACAAATTGTCTAATCGAAGTAACAACATTCTTCCTTAATACTAACAAACTTTTAATTAACACTAACATATTTTCTCGCCAAAGCATTAAATACTAACATCATTTTACTTAACACACTCAAATTTCTGTTAGAAATAACATTTTTCGTCACTAATAACACGTTTTTTTTGTTCGAACTAGCAAGTTTTCTGTCAAAGATACCAAATTTTTGTTAGAAGTAAAAATTTTTGGTCGTGATAACAACTTTTCTTTCAGAAGTAGCAAGTTTTCCTTAACACTAACAAATCTTCTCTTCGAAGTAACAACATTCTTCCTTAATACTAACAAACTTTTACTTAAAAACTAACAGATTTTCTCTTCGAAGGATCAACTTTTTTCCTTAATACTAACAAAATTATACTTAACACTAACAGATTTTCTCTTCGAAGTAACATTTTCAACCACTGATAACACGTTTTCTGCTTGAACTGGCAATTTTCCGTCAAAGATACCAAATTTCTCTTAGAAGTAACAACTTTTTGTTATGATGACAACTTATCTGCTAGAAGTAACGAACTTTCTGTCAAACATACACAATTTCTCTTAGAAGTAACAATTTTTCGTTATGATAACAGCTTATCTGCTAGAAGTAACAAACTTTCTGTCAAACATATCCACATTTTTCTTAGAAGTAAAAATTTTAATGTTTCTGATAACAAGTTTTCTGCCAGAAGTAGGAAGTTTTCCTTAACACTAACAAATTTTCCCTTCGAAGTATCAACTTTTTTCCTTAATGCTAACAAACGTTTACTTAAAAACTCAAATCTCTCATAGAAGTAACATTTTTCATCAGTGATAACACGTTTTCTGCTTGAACTAGCAAGTTTTCTGTCAAAGTTACCAAATTTTTTTTTCTTAGAAGTAATAATTTTTCGTTATGATAACAAGTTTTCTGCCAGAAGTAGCAAGTTTTCTTAACACTAAAAAATCTTCTCTTCAAAGCAACGACTTTTTCCCTTAATACTAACAAACTTTTTACTTAACACACTCACATTTTTCCTAGAGGTAACAGTTATTGTTTTGCTTTTTCTTAGGAGTAACAAAATTCTTCTAATAGCACCATGTTTTTTTCGTCAAAGCTAGCAAATTTCTCATAGAAGTAACAATTTTTCGTTATGAAGTCAAGTTATCTGTTAGAAGTAACAAGTTTTCTGTCAAACTTACACAATTTTTCTTAGAAGTAAAATTTTTCGTTATGATAACACATTTTCTGCCAGAAGTAGCATGTTCTCCTTAATACTAACAAATTTATTTAAAACCATAATTTTTATTAGGAGATGCCTGAAATATTTCTTGGGGGAGATGTAGCAATGTCATGGGGGTGTTTAATATCATCCATAATTTACCAGGGTGGAATGCACGGTCATTGACTAGTATAGTCTAGAGCTTAAAGATAAAGTGGGAGGTGTTAAATGAATTTTTTGCTAGAGGGGGAGTTAAATCTAACAATACTCAAAGAAAGGGATATTTTCGTTAAAAGTCTTTCAATAATACTTTTTAATATGGGTTAAATGTATAACTAATATCAGCTCACCCATGGGGGGGGGGGTGTGGTGCCATACAGTAATGGATGGGGGTGATGCCATGGCGGTGTTGAGCGTTTTGTGGGGCATCATGATAGGGCCGGGTCGCAAGAAAAAAACCTGAATCACGGAATTTAAAACCATAATTTTTTAATAGGAAATGCCTGAAAATGTCTTGAGGGAGATGTCTTGTCAGGGCTAGGGTGGGGGTTGGGGAGGGGGGAGTCATGTAATGTCACTGTGGGGTGAACTACAGCTTAAAAGTTAGCTAGGAGACATTAAGGAATTTTTTCCCATGGAAGAGGTGAAAAATCTAATAATACTCAATGAAATGGTGCATTTCGTTAAAAGTCTTTCAATAATACCTCTTAATATGGTTTAGATATATCACTAATATCAGGTTATCCAGGGGATGGGGCAGGCCGATGTCACATGGGTGAAATGCTATGGCGTTGTAGAGTATTTTGTTGGGCATCATGATTGGCTTGGGTTACAAAAAACTTGAATCGCGGGATTTAAAACCATAATTTTTATAAGGAAATGCCTGAAAGATTTCCTGGGGGAAATGTAGCGATGTCATGGGGGTGTTTAATATCATCCATAATTTACCAAGGTGGTATGCACTGTCATTGACTAGTATACTCTGGAGCTTAAGATAAGGTGGGAGGTGTTAAATGTATTTTTTGCTAGAGGGGGAGTTAAATCTAACAATACTCAAGGAAATGGTGCATTTCGTTAAAAGTCTTTCAATAATACTTCTTAATATGGTTTAAATGTATTACTAATATCAGGTCATCCAGAGGGTGGGGTGAGGGTCGGTGTCACATGGGTGAAATGCTATGGCGGTGTGGAGTGTTTTTGTGTGGGGCATCATGATAGGGCCGGGTTGCAAAAAAAACTTGAATCACGGGATTTTAAACCATAATTTTTAATAGGAAATGCCTGAAAAATGTCTTGGGGAGATGATATCTTGTCAGGGTTGGGGAGGGGGGGGGGGGGTAAGTCATGTAATGTCATTGTGGGGTGAATTACAGCTTAAGAGTTAGCTTGGAGACATTAAGGAGTTTTTCCCATGGAAGAGGTGAAAATCTAACAGGTAGTCAAAGAAATGGATATTTTCCTTAGCACTTCTTAATATGTTTTGAATAGCATCTAATATCGACCTTATCCCTCCAAACCCATGTCTAATACCATTCCCCCTCCCCTACCCTCCGGGGTTGCAGGCCAGAAGCCCCGGTTTTCTATAATAGATGGTTCTTTTTGCATATATTACGATATGGCATTTTCATCTTTTATTTTTTGTCGTGTTTTTTTTAGCTGTTTTTTTTTGTATGTTTTATTGCTGGTCAATTTGTTTTTATTTACAATAGCTGTGTTTTTAAGATCTATTGTTTCGGATGCGTCTCTCATACCTAGGTGTTTTACACAATTTAAGCACGCATTTCCCCTTTATTACTAAAAATACCTTGAGTTATTATCTCTGGGTAATAGATGTTTTCCGAGTGCGTGCCAAATTTTGGCCGTAAACGCATCATTCTAACGAATGCCAAAAAATAGGGAATTTCAGGTGTCACGCAATAGGTTGTTTTTAGAATATGGTTCAAGATACAAAATACTGGAAATGGTTTCATGGACGACTTGCTTGGGGAGCTGTACCAATGGAAGGGAATGACCTTTCGAATCCTGGTGGGGTAAAGAACTCTCGAAAAAGAAAAAAATATGTAAGGTGTTTAGAGCGAAAAATGAAACGCCGAAAAAGAAATGTTTTGGGGCTTTTGGGTTAAAATGTCAAAATGGTATTATCCGGCAGTGATGGATGTACCGTCCATGCGTAAGATGCACTGACCGTACATAAAGTGTGTACCGTCATTAAGTTAACGGAAAAAATGCTTTGGGGTTTCGGGCAAAAAAAAGTACCACATGACAGTGTTGCACAATAATTAAATTAGGTGTGAGCTGTCATTACATTACAAGCGGGGATTCCCCTATGGGTTCCTTGCGCAAAGTACATATCTGTCCGTTTGAAATGGGATAAGTCGTATGACGTCATTAGAGTCCAGAAGGGCGTCTTCTGGGGTCTTGGCAGCTGTGTTCCCTTTAATAGAACAGGTGACTGCGTTGTGCAGGTGTGATCACTGGAGGGGTTGGTAGCTCCACTTATCTGACCCTTTAAAGGCGAGGGTGTGTCGCGTGGTGTAACATGTGCTTGAAACGGGTGTGTCACATGACGTCAGAGGGCTGTCCTGGGAATTTGATAAGGATGTTGTGACGTCAGAGGGCTTGTCATAGAAAAACAAAGGGGGTGTGCCATAGGGCACATTTAGAGGGCATGCCGTAGAAAAACAAAGGGGTGCGTCATAGAAAAACATTCGCTTGAAATCTTGCCTGGACATGCCGAATCTTGCCTGGACATGACAAATCTTGCCTAGGCAAGAATCTCGCCAACTAGAAACAGGTGCGAGGGGCTAGGAACTTCAGTTGGTATCAAAACTTGTGTATTATACGGACCACATTCCAAATAATCATATAATATAAAACTGAAATCCTGTAAATCTTGGCAGGACACGAATTTCACCTAAAATTGCGACACCCCGGTCGCCAAGAGAGGGATGCCCTGTTAAATCTTTCTCTTGTGCCGTTAAACAATTGGAAGAAAGGAGTAGTCCGTTATGGGTGTCATGGTTCCATTGTAACTGAACCCCAAGCAACTGAACCCCTGTAACTGAGCCACCATGTAACTGAACCACCGTGCAACTGAACCCCCGTATAACCGAACCCCCCGTGCAACTGAACCCCCGTGCAACTGAACTCTCATGCTAATGAGCCCTCATGCAACTGAACCCCCTTTAAATGAACCCTCGTGCAACTCAACCCCCTTGCAGCTCAACCCCATTTAACTAAACCCCCGTGTAACTGAACCCCCATGTAAATGAACCCCTGTGCAACTGAAACCCCCTTGCAACTGAACCCTCGTGCTACTGAACCCTCATGCAACTGAACCCTCATGCAACTGAACCCCCTTTAACTGAACCCTCATGCAACTCAACCCCCGTGTAACTCAACCCATTTAACTAAACCCCCCTGTAACT
Organism: Artemia sinica; assembly: GCA_027921565.1. NCBI lineage: Eukaryota > Metazoa > Arthropoda > Branchiopoda > Anostraca > Artemiidae > Artemia > Artemia sinica. Next base: position 28,342,727 of record CM051270.1, on the reverse strand, counting down.
GAACTCTCATGTAACTGTAACTGTGTGTAATCATGTAACTGTGTGTTAACAGAACACAACTGATGAGCGAAAAGTGATGAAACAGAGGGGTAATACCGAACTCTCAGCTACCATTCTTGGGAGACATCTGACAGTTTATAAGTGGCCATGGAATTCCTGTGTTGTTTTAAAGTCACTTTTCTGTGAATAGGCAGCGAGGCGGCAGAGTGCACCTGGTGACGATAAATCACATCAGTCCAGTTTTTGTCATGAAAAAATTACTCAGTGATAATTTATTGCTCCCGCTAGCATTATGCGCTTCTAGGTCCGGGCCTAGGAACCTAGTGGTAAATCCAGGGCTGAGCGAGCAGATATTTCCATTTGGTAGATTGACTTTCCCTTTAAGCACTCTCTGAAAGTTCCAAGTTAATACCCAAATCCTTTTTTGAGATATGCCATTTTGAAAATCTGCATGCACATAGTGTCTTTTGATTTAGTTCAAGTTCCACCTCAAATACCTCATTCTGTCAAATTTTCAACTTGTTATGCGTAGCCTTAATAGTGCTAGTTTAATAGTAGCAGAGGTCGTAGTAGCAGCAATAGAAGTAATAATAGTGTTGAATTAGTAGTAGTAGTAGCAGTATTAATAGCAGTAGTAGATGCCCCAGAAGTTTCATCTTGATACGCTAAGCTGTTCAAAAAAAAAAAATTCCAGCAATCTGTATGTTATTGCAAGTTACCAATTGTTAAAATTTAGGATTTTTATATAAGGGATGATCGTAAAAACTTTGAAGGAGGCTCGTTCGATTGGAAATTGAAAGTTCAAGTTCAATTTCGAAGAATCAAAGGTAACCACAGGATAATCAGGCTTTCCCTCTTAACCGACATCCCCCCTCCCCAAATACTCCGATCAAAATAAAAATAAACATTTTGTTCAAAATAGTCTGAAGATCAAATAACCATGCCTTTGGGGTTAACAACCCCCACCAAGGGATGTAAGTTAAGCTAGTTGCTCATTGCTAACACATTAGGTTTTTGTAGAAAAAAACTTGTATGTACTTTGGGGGGGCCTCATTCGATTGGAAATCAAAATTTCCAGTGCACTTTTTCAGAGTTAAAAGTGATCGGAGGGCTTCCACCCCCACCCTATTTTTACCCCAAATACATCCAATCTAAATTTTGGGACGGTCATTTTATTTAAAACAGTTTAAAGGTTAAATAACTATACCATAGTTAAATAACTACGGTTCATAACCCTATTGTTTTACCCAATGTAAGTACGATGGTTGAGTTGCACGAGGGTTCAGTTACACGAGGGTTCAGTTACACGGTGGTTCAGTTACACAAAGGTTCAGTTGCACGGTGGTTCAGTTACACGGGGGTTCAGTCGCACGGTGGTTCAGTTGCACGGTGGTTCAGTTGCACGGTGGTTCAGTTTTACGGTGGTTCAGTAGCACGGGGGTTCAGTTGCACGGGGTTTAGTTACATGGAGGTTCAGTTAAATGGGGTTGAGTTTCACGGGGGTTTAATTTCACGAGGGTTTAGTTAAATGGTGTTCAGTTGCCCGGTGGTTCAGTTACACGAGGGTTCAGTTGCACAGGGGTTCGGTTATACGGGGGTTCAGTTACACGGTGGTTCAGTTACACGAAGGTTCAGTTACACGGTGGTTCAGTTACAGGGGTTCAGTTGCTTGGGGTTCAGTTACACGGGGGTTTCAGTTACACGCACACCGGTTGTCATAGAACCAATGGAGGCCCCACTACTAATGTACAATCACTAAACTTTACAACTGATGTAGTTAAGACTGAACTCAGAAACCCTTCGATTCCAAATAGCAACACAGACTGCCTTTTGGAATCTGATAGTTTCAAAAGATAGTTGGATAGCAAAGTTAATTCAAGGTAAAGTTAAAAAGAAACAAAAGGATATGAAGACTAAAAAACCCAACGATCTAGTAAAAGGGGATTTAAACACGCACAAAAGACGTAAGTCGCAATGTAAGTACGATGGTTGAGTTGCACGAGGGTTCAGTTACACGAGGGTTCAGTTACACGGTGGTTCAGTTACACAAAGGTTCAGTTGCACGGTGGTTCAGTTACACGGGGGTTCAGTTGCACGGTGGTTCAGTTACACGAGAGTTCAGTTGCACAGGGGTTCGGTTATACGGGGGTTCAGTTACACGGTGGTTCAGTTACACGAAGGTTCAGTTACACGGTGGTTCAGTTACAGGGGTTCAGTTGCTTGGGGTTCAGTTACACGGGGGTTCAGTTACACGCACACCGGTTGTCATAGCACCAATGGAGGCCCCACTACTAATGTACAATCACTAAACTTTACAACTGATGTAGTTAAGACTGAACTCAGAAACCCGTCGATTCCAAATAGCAACACAGACTGCCTTTTGGAATCTGATAGTTTCAAAAGATAGCTGGATAGCAAAGTTAATTCAAGGTAAAGTTAAAAAGAAACAAAAGGATATGAAGACTAAAAAAACCAACGATCTAGTAAAAGAGGATTTAAACACGCACAAAAAGACAACAAATAATAAAACAAGAGAATAAATAGTTACTTAACTTTAAAATATAGGACAGGTTACATCCTGGAACCACCAGATTCCAGAGGAAAACGCGGATTCCCTTTTACTATATGATCCAGAAGTCACCTCCACAGTTAAGTTAAGTAGTTTATTCTTCCTTATTTGTTCTCTTTTTTGTTTCTTATGTTAAATCTCCGTTTGCTATATCATTGGGTATTTTAGTCTTCCCTTTATCGTTTATATTTCTCTGTTTTCAGTGGCGAGGACGAGCCATGGACATAATCTAGGTCAACCCTTTTTTCTTGACCCGCTGTTCCTTATTTAATTGTCTAAGACTTCTCTATGTTCTTTTTTATCTTTATACCTTCTAATTAATTAACCATATTCTTTTGTTTTAGAACAATCAAAGCTAGGTCTGAATTATGAGTTTACATCGCTTGATGATAATTTTGCATAAGCAGACTGACTATCAAACAGTTCGTGGTAACGAACTGTAAGTAAGGAGCGACCCGGCTCAATGGTAATCGAAACTCTAGAAAACGGTATTTTGATACAAATAGATACACCAAAAGAATCAGATTATTGCCTTCACAGAATAGGTCAGGTAAGAAACAAGATCAAGCAGTTCGTGGTAACGAACTGTAAGTAAGGAGCGACCCGGCTCAATGGTAACCGAAACTCTAAAAAACCGGAATTTTGGTACCAATAGATACATCAAAAGAATCAGATTTTAATTTTGATTTCAAATATATAAGTTTCATTAAGTTTAGTCCTACCCATCAAAAGTTACGCGCCTGAGAAAATTTGGGCTGATTTTCGAAAAAAAAAGAGGAAAGACCCCCTAAAAGTTATAGAACCTTAATGAAAATCACACCATCATATTCCGCGTATCAGAGAACCCTACTGTCGAGGTTTCAAGCTCCTATCTACAAAAATGTGGAATTTTGCATTTTTTTTATACCAGAAGAAAGATCACGGGTGCGTGTTTATTTTGTTTGTTTTTTTTTTTTTTTTTTTTTTTTTTTTTCTTGCCCCAGGGGTGATCGTATCGACCCAGTGGTCCTAGAATATCGTGGGGAGGGCTCATTGGAATGGAAATTAAAAGTTCTAGTGTCCTTTTAAGTGACCAAAAAAATGGAGGGCAACTAGACCCCCTCCCACGCTCATTTTTTTCCCAAGTCACCCGATCAAAATTTTGAGATAGCCATTTTGTTCAGCATGTTCGAAAATATCATAAGTATGTCTTTTAGGATGACTTAATCCCCCGAAGTTCCCGGAGAGAGGGCTGAAAGTTATGAACTTTACCCAATGTTAACATATAGTATGGGTTATTGGGAAGTATACAGGCGTTTTCAGGGGAGATTTTCCCTGGTAGTGGGGGGTTATGTGGGAGGATCTTTCCATGAAGGAAGTTTTCATGGGGGAAGGGACATTGCTATGAAGGGGACGCCGGACTTCCCAGCATTATTTAAAAAAAGATCAGAAATTAAATATAAAAAAACAAGTTTTTCAACTGCAACAGCAGCAACATCAAAACCTTAAACGAATAGAAAATATTACATATATGATTGGGTTCACCCCTAGTCAATACCTCGCTCTTTAAGCCAAAGATTTTTTAGTACTTTCATAAGAGCTATTTATTCTAATTAACGGCCTTTGTGATTAAGCGGTCATTTTTATAGAATTGGAACAAAATTCGAACTTTCGCTAAAAGAGCAAGGTATTAACTAGGGGGCGAACCCCCTAATATACGTATTAAAAATATATGAATATAGAAGTTCGTTACGTAAGTTAATTCGTAAGTTACGTATATTCATTACTAATAAAAACGTTCGTAAATAAAATTAAACAAGTTTCGAGAAAGCCATTTAACCAAATAAGTAAATTAATATACAAATTTTGTTTTAATTATTCATGTACGGCGAGCCAAGATCAAAACCTGCATTTTTTCAAAAACGTTCAAAAATTAAATAAAAAAAAACAAGTTTTTTTTAACTGAAAGTAAGGAGCGACATTAAAACTTAAACGAACAGAAATTATTCCGTATATGAAAGAGGCTGTCCCCTCCTCAACGCCTCGCTCTTTACGCTAAAGTTTGACTTTCTCAAAACTCTATTTTTTTTTTAAACAATGAAAAACTTTAGCGTAAAGAGCGAGGCGTTGAGGAGAGGACAGCCTCTTTCATATACAGAATAATTTCTGTTCGTTTTAAGTTTTAATGTCGCTCCTTACTTTCAGTTAAAAAAAACTTGTTTTTTTTTATTTAATTTTCAACAAGCATATGTGGTTTTGGTACTGGTGCATTATATCTAACACAGCGCTATAGACGAAAAAAGTCAAGTTTGGTTAATGATAATGAAATAAAATAAAATAGATGAAAATATAATAGTTTAGAAACAAATTTGGGCTATATATTTGCATATTAGGGGGGTGGGGTAAGCTTAATATATATAAATACGTAACCTAACCTAGGTACCTCACCCCCCCCCTAACCCCAAAACAATCGTTTAAATATTGTAAACTCAATGAAAAACCACGCTTTGCCATCAATTTATCTAGCAAATACCCATGTCTGCTTTCGTGTCTGGTTTCCTTGTACAGTCTATAGCGTTGTGTTAGATATAATGCACCAGTACCGTGTGGTTAGGAAAAAGGTATATACAATAACCCAAATACTGGGGCTGCAATAGAATGAAAATTTAAATGGCAGGAATAATGGAATAAAGACTCTGAAAAGAGTACCCAAAATAAATTTTAGTACTATAGTTCAATTTATTGATTTTTTTCTTACCAAAGAGAAAAAATTAAAATCTGGCCCACAGAGCTTTTTTGACTTAAAATATCGCTCATTTTCCTCACTATTTCACTTCAACCAGGTATTAATCCGGTGTTCAACCTGGTCTTAAAGTAGAGTTGCTCGTCTGGATTCTAGCAGACGTATAGCAAATACTTCTAGCAGACGTATAGCAAATACCATGTTATTCTAACAGACATAGGAAATATCATGTTTATTCTACCAACGCCCCCGTACAAACAGGTTTTTTCTAGTAGTTACAGGTCAACACACCTCTTTGCCAAGAGGATTTCACGGGTAATTAAAGAATGAGATGCTTGCATCAACAATACAAAGAATAAGCTCAGATACTTAATAGATTTGACGTTTACAAGAGACATTGAAGTTTTTTTTGATAACTTGATAGGTGATTTGAATAAAAGGAATTCAAATATTTTGTCTAGCAGGAGATAACTTAATTTACTTAGACAATGAACGAGAGAAAAAAAGGAGTAATTAGTGATTGGAAAATTTTTTTAATGCTTTTACAATCGGAGATGTCTGATTAAGCTTTTGCGAAAAAAAAGGGTAATGGAATTTGCGAATTGAGGAGATGTCGTGACAAAAAAGGAGTAAATTAGTGATTGGAAAAAAAAAAAGTTTGAGGGAGATGGGCTTGCATGGAGGATTGAGTTGCTTGAGAGTTCAGTTAAAGGGGATACAGTTGCATGGGGGGTTTCGATTATACACGGGTTCAGTTACAAGGGGGGTTCAGTTACTGGGGTTCTTTGTGTTAAATAAGTAGTTTTTGTATCTTTTAAAAGAACTTTCGACGGGGATTGAGAGACTCAGTTGCCTAATTCCGTGTGATTTTTCTTTACTTGATGGTCATTAAAAACGAAATTTTTGTGTTAAATAAGTAGTTTTTGTATCTTTTAAAAGAGCTTTACGGGGATTGAGAGACTCAGTTGCCTAATTCCGTGTGATTTTTTCTTTACTTGATGGTCATTAAAAAAAACGAAATTTTTGTGTTAAATAAGTAGTTTGTGTATCTTTTAAAAGAGCTTTACGGGGATTGAGAGACTCAGTTGCCTAATTCCGTGTGATTTTTCTTTACTTGATGGTCATTAAAAACGAAATTTTTTATGTTAAATAATGTAGTTTTTGTATCTTTTAAAAGAGCTTTACGGGGATTGAGAGACTCAGTTGGCTAATTCCGTGTGATTTTTCTTTTACTTGATGGTCATTAAAAACGAAATTTTTGTGTTTAAATAAGTAGTTTTTGTATCTTTTAAAAGAGCTTTACGAAGATTGAGAGACTCAGTTGCCTAATTCCGTGTGATTTTTCTTTACTTGATGGTCATTAAAAAACGAAATTTTGGTGTTAAATAAGTAGTTTTTGTATCTTTTAAAAGAGCTTTACGGGGTTTGAGAGACTCAGTTGCCTAATTCCGTGTGGTTTTTCTTTACTTGGTAGTCATTAAAAACGAAATTTTTGTGTTAAATAAGTAGTTTTTCTATCTTTTTAAAAGAGCTTTAAGGGGTTTGAGAGACTCAGTTGCCTGTTTTCCGTGAGGTTTTTGTTTACTTGGTGGTCGTTTAAAAAAAACGAAATTTTTGTGTTAAATAAGTATTTTTTTGCATCTTTAAAAAGAGCTTTACGGGGTTTGAGAGACTCAGTTGCCTAATTCCGTGTGGTTTTTCTTTACTTGGTAGTCATTAAAAACAAAATTTTTCGTGTTAAATAAGTAGTTTTTGTATCTTTTAAAAGAGCTTTAGGGTTTGAGAGACTCAGATGCCTGTTTCCGTGTGGTTTTTCTTTACTTGGTGTCATTAAAAAACGAAAATTTTTGTGTTAAATAAGTAGTTTTTGTATCTTTTAAAAGAGCTTTAAGGGTTTGAGAGACTCTGTAATGCAGTAGTTTTTCAGTAAAGACACTCGATATCCTAAAAGTGTTTAATTCAAACTTTTTTAAAACTTCGAAATTTTTCAACTTTATTTATTTTTTTCTTTCTGTACATAACTTAAAATGTCAAAATATGCTTACAGTTCTAACAATTGCGCTCTGTGATTGGTCAGAGACACGATGTGACTTTCCCACTGGCATTCTATGACCCGGTTATTGACAGCGCTCTGTGATTGGTCAGAGACACGATGTGACTTTCCCCTGGTATTCTATGACTGGTTATTGACACAACCTAATCTATTGCATGTATTAAATCAGTATTTTTTACGCAGTGGAACGATAAACACATAAGTCATATCTTTAAAAAAAAAAGTGAAGATGGAGCATTTTAATAAAATGTGTTTACATAACAAGGTTATTGTAGCATTGAATGCCGACAAAGAGAAATATTTAAACTTTGAAACAAGTACAGGTGGTAGCACTATTGGAAATGTATGCATGCATTGTCATGACAGTAAGGAATTAAATTTCTTTGGAATACCGAAAAAATTCAACTCTTATGTTGGTGGTTATGCGAGATTGAGATCTCCAGAGATGATTGCACTCAAAGAGAATGCCAACATAAAAATAATCATTGATGATAGAGGACAACTCCTTGCTACTGTTGCAGGTAACACATTACCTACTGATACATCCAATCGTCACCTTTCAGGTATTAGCATTCAACGGAAGATCAATAAAAGAAAGGCCTACTCTTCTACTAATATCGTAAACCATATCTTGTCTACGTGCCGAAACTGTTACCTGTGTAAAAATAATGTGATAATAGACAGTGAAATTGCCAGAAAAATAAAAAGGGCATTGTCAGAAAATATCACGATGGAATATAAAGATGAATCGATGAAAAACAAAAGCACCAGCAAACGTTACTGCCATTGGTCAAACAGTCATTGAACCAAATAATACCAAAGACGAAAAGCATATTGAGCCTTTTGATGAGACACCAGTAAAATTGTGTATGACTCAAAATGGAATAATGATTATTCTACTGATTACGAACTAAGAGAAGACAATAGCTATAATATCAAGAGAGAACATGGTGAACTATTTTATGGAACAGATTCAAAATGTCCAAAGTTAATTGTTGATATTAATAATGTATCAATAATATATTTTTTGTATTAATATTCTACATAGCATTATTTCATTAAAAATATATTTTGCATTACATTGTTATGTGTTCATTATTTTTAGAGTAAGCTAGCATATCAAACGTTTAGAATGTCTAATAAAACGTCGGAGATGTAAGAAAAGGAATTTGCATACATCTATTGTCAGACACATGGGGACAAATTTTTTCTTTGAATTCACCTCCTGGATAAATAAAAAAAGACATTTCATTCAAGAATTATGACGAAACTCTAAGTAAGCTACAAACTACTCTGTCTTGAAAGTTACCTCATGGATACACAATGCAGAAATTTCATTTAAGAAATTATCAAAAAATTGTAAGTAAGTAGCAAATTCTTTCAAAAATATGTTAAATACGTTTAAGCAATAAATATCTTTTAAGCTTAACCCGTCTTTATCTTTAGAATAGTTTTATTCATTTCATTAAATTATGAAGAAATATTGTAAGTAAGTAACAATAGCTTTCTTGAAGTCGCTTCCTGCACACAATACAGATATTTAATTCAAGAAATAATAATAAAAATCCGCAAGTAAGTAATAAAGTCTTATTGTTTTCCCCATATTGGATACAAATACTGGAAATTTCATTCAAGAAAATTATGAAGGAATTCTAAATAGGTAACACACTCATGTTACCTCATGGATACACAATGCAGAAATTTCATTTAAGAAATTATCAAAAATTTTAAGTAAGTAGCAAATTCTTTCTTGAATTCGCCTCCTGGGTAAATATAAAAAAAGACAGTTCATTAAAGAAATTTTTATGAAAAAATTGTAAGTAAGTAGCAAATTCTTTCTTGAATTCACCTGCTGAATAAACAAAAAAAGACATTTCGTTCGAGAAATTATGACAAAATTCCAAGTAAGTAACAAACTCCTTTATTGTTTTCATGACTTAGAATACACGATGTAGAAATTTAATTCAAGAAATTATGAAAAAATTCTCAGTAAGTAGCAATTTCTTTCTTGAAGTCAACTCTGGGATACACAATACGGAAATTTCATTAAAGAAATTATGAAAAAAAAAACAATTCTCTTTCTTGAAGTCAAACTCTTGGATACACAATACAGAAATTTCATTCAAGAAATTATGAAAATATTTGTAAGTAAGTAACAAACTCTTTTTGTTTTCCACCTCTTGGATATACAGTACAGATACTTCATTCAAGAAATATGAAAAAATCGCAAGTAAGTAACTTTTTTTTTCTCTTTATCAAAAAACAATTTTCACTTAGCTACACGATGTAGAAATTTAATTCAGAAATTAGGAAAAAAAAAAAAAAAAAAAAAATTCTCAGTAAGTAACAATTTCTTTCTTGAAGTCAACTCATGTTACCTAATGGATACACATGCAGAAATTTCATTTAAGAAATTTATCAAAAATTTTAAGTAAGTAGCAAATTTCTTTCTTGAATTCGCCTCCTGGGTAAATAAAAAAAGCAGTTTCATTAAAGAAATTATGAAAAAATTGTAAGTAAGTAGCAAATTCTTTCTTGAATTCACCTGCTGAATAAACAAAAAGACATTCGTTCGAAGAAATTATGACAAAATTCCAAGTAAGTAACACACTCTTTATTGTTTTCATGACTTAGATACACGATGTAGAAAATTTAATTCAAGAAATTATGAAAAAATCTCAGTAAGTAGCAATTTCTTTCTTGAAGTAACTCTTGGATACACAATACGGAAATTTCATTTAAGAAAAACTTATGAAAAAAAAAAGTAGCAATTTCTTTCTTGAAGTCAACTCTGGATACACAATACAGAAATTTCATTCAAGAAAATTATGAAAATATTTGCTAAGTAAGTAAAAACTCTTTTTGTTTTCACCTCTTGGATATACAGTACAGATACATTCATTCAGAAATTATGAAAAAATCGCAAGTAAGTAAACTTTTTTTTCTCTTTATCAAAAACCAATTTTCACTTAGCTACACGATGTAGAAATTTAATTCAAGAAATTAGGAAAAAATTCTCAGTAAGTAACAATTTCTTTCTTGAAGTCAATCATGGATACACAATACGGAATTTCATTCAAGAATTTCATGACTTAGATACACGATGTAGAATTTGATTCAAGAAATTATGAAAAAATTCTCAGTAAGTAAACAATTTCTTTCTTGAAGTCATCTCTTGGATACACAATGCGGAAATTTCATTCAAGAAATTATGAAAAATTTGTAAGTAAGTAACAAAACTCTTTATGATTTCACCTCTTGGATATACAGTACAGATACTTCATTCAAGAAATTGTGAAAAAAATCGCAAGTAAGTAACTTTTTTTTCTCTTTATCACAAAAAACAATTTTCACTTAGCTAAATGATGTAGAAATTTATTCAAGAAATTATTGAAAAATTCTCAGTAAGTAACAATTTCTTTCTTGAAGTCAACTCTTGGATACGCAATACGGAAAATTTGATTCAAGAAATTATGAAAAAAATTGTAACTAAGTAGCAAATTCTTTCCTTGAATTTACCTGCTGGACAAACAAAAAAGAAATTTCGTTCAAGAAATTATGGACAAAATTCTAAGTAAGTAACAAACTCTTTATTGTTTTCACGCAGTTAGATATACGACCTTAGAATTTTAATTCAAGAAATTATGAAAAAATTCTCAGTCTAAGTAGCAAATTCTTTCTTGAATTCACCTGTTGGATAACAAAAAAAAAAAAACAAAAAAGACATTTCGTTCAAGAAAATTATGACAAAATTCTAAGTAAGTAACAAACTTTATTGTTTTCACGAGTTAGATATACGATGTAGAAATTAAATTCATGAAATAATGAAAAAATTCTCAGTAAGTAACCATTTCTTTTCTTGAAGTTAACTCTTGGATACACAATACGGAAATTTCATTCAAGAAATTATGAAAATATTTGTAAGTAAGTAACAAACTCTTTATTAATTTACCTCTTGGATATACAGTACAGATACTTCATTTCAAGAAATTATGAAAAAATCGCAAGTAAGTAGCTTTTTTTTTTCTTTATCACAAACAATTTTCACTTAGCTACACGATGTGGGAAATTTAATTCAAGAAATTATGAAAAAAATTTTCAAGTAAGTAACAATTTCTTTCTTGAAGTCAACTCGTGGATACACAACAATACGGAAATTTCATTCAAGAAATTATAAAAATATTTGTAAGTAAGTAACAAGCTCTTTATTGATTTCACCTCTTGAATATACAGTACAGATACTTCATTCAAGAAACGTGATTAAACACGTTTTGAAACTACATGCTATTTGTATGCCTTTCTCATGGCACCTTCCAAACAACGAGCAGGGATTCCCCACTGGTTCCTACCACATTGCAAAAAAAGTGAGCAGTACGAAAACTCCACGTTTTCAACCAGACTGGTTTTTTAGGGACCAATAAGGAGAGATATGGCAAATTCGACATAGCTTTATTTCATTTTTTTTAAGGTTCATTTAGACGAAGTTACGTGCGCGCACGGTAACTTCGTTCTAAATGAACCTTAAAAAAATGAAATAAAGCTTATGTCGAATTGCATATCTCTCCTTATTGGTCCCTAAAAAACCAGTCTGGTTGAAACGTGGAGTTTTCGTACTGCTCACTTTTTGCAATGTGTAGGAACCAGTGGGGGAATCCCTGCTCGTTTGGAAAGGTGCCAAGGAAAGGCATACAAATAGCATGTAGTTCAAAACGTGTTTAATCACGTTTCTTGAATGAAGTATCTGTACTGTATATTCAAGAGGTGAAATCAATAAAGAGCTTGTTACTTACTTACAAATATTTTTATAATTTCTTGAATGAAATTCCGTATGTGTGTATCCAAGAGTTGACTTCAAGAAAGAAATTGTTACTTACTGAAAAATTTTTTCATAATTTCTTGAATTAAATTTCCCACATCGTGTAGCTAAGTGAAATTGTTTGTGATAAAGAAAAAAAAAAGCTACTTACTTGCGATTTTTTTTCATAATTTCTTGAATGAAGTATCTGTACTGTATATCCAAGAGGTGAAATTAATAAAGAGTTTTGTTACTTACTTACAAATATTTTTCATATTTCTTGAATGAAATTTTTTTTTTTTCCGTATTGTGTATCCAAGAGTTAACTTCAAGAAAGAAATGGTTACTTACTGAGAATTTTTTTCATAATTTCATGAATTTAATTTCTACATCGTATATCTAACTCGTGAAAACAATAAAGTTTGTTACTTACTTAGAAAAATTTTGTCATAATTTCTTGAACGAAATGTCTTTTTTGTTTTTTTTTTTTGTTTATCCAACAGGTGAATTCAAGAAGAGAATTTGCTACTTAGACTGAGAATTTTTTCATATTTCTTGAATTAAATTTCTAGGTCGTATATCTAACTCGTGAAAAACAATAAAGAGTTTGTTACTTACTTAGAATTTTTGTCATAATTTCTTGAACGAAATTTCTTTTTTGTTTGTCCAGCAGGTAAATTCAAGAAAGAATTTGCTTAACTTAGTTACAATTTTTTTCATAATTTCTTGAATCAAATTTCCGTATTGCGTATCCAAGAGTTGACTTCAAGAAAGAAATTGTTACTTACTGAGAATTTTTCAATAATTTCTTGAATTAAATTTCTACATCATTTAGCTAAGTGAAAATTGTTTGTGATAAAGAGAAAAAAAAGTTACTTACTTGCGATTTTTTCACAATTTCTTGAATGAAGTATCTGTACTGTATATCCAAGAGGTGAAATCAATAAAGAGTTTGTTACTTACTTACAAATATTTTCATAATTTCTTGAATGAAATTTCCGCATTGTGTATCCAAGAGATGACTTCAAGAAAGAAATTGTTTGTTACTTACTGAGAATTTTTCATAATTTCTTGAATCAAATTTCTACATCGTGTATCTAAGTCATGAAATTCTTGAATGAAATTTCCGTATTGTGTATCCATGAGTTGACTTCAAGAAAGAAATTGTTACTTACTGAGAATTTTTTCCTAATTTCTTGAATTAAATTTCTACATCGTGTAGCTAAGTGAAAATTGTTTTTGATAAAGAGAAAAAAAAGTTACTTACTTGCGATTTTTTCATAATTTCTTGAATGAAGTATCTGTACTGTATATCCAAGAGGTGAAAACAAAAGAGTTTGTTACTTACTTACAAATATTTTCATAATTTCTTGATGAAATTTCTGTATTGTGTATCCAAGAGTTACTTCAAGAAAGAAATTGTTTTTTTTTTTCATAATAATTTCTTAAATGAAATTTCCGTATTGTGTATCCAAGAGTTGACTTCAAGAAAGAAATTGCTACTTACTGAGAATTTTTTCATAATTTCTTGAATTAAATTTTACATCGTGTATCTAAGTCATGAAAACAATAAAGAGTTTGTTACTTACTGGAATTTTGTCATAATTTCTCGAACGAAATGTCTTTTTTTTTATTCAGCAGGTGAATTCAAGAAAGAATTTGCTACTTACTTACAATTTTTTCATTAATTTTTTTAATGAACTGTCTTTTTTTATTTACCCAGGAGGCGAATTCAAGAAAGAATTTGCTACTTACTTAAAATTTTTGATAATTTCTTAAATGAAATTTCTGCATTGTGTATCCATGAGGTAACATGAGTTGACTTCAAGAAAGAAATTGTTACTTACTGAGAATTTTTTCCTAATTTCTTGAATTAAATTTATACATCGTGTAGCTAAGTGAAAATTGTTTTTGATAAAGAGAAAAAAAAAAAGTTACTTACTTGCGATTTTTTCATAATTTCTTGAATGAAGTATCTGTACTGTATATCCAAGAGGTGAAAACAAAAAGAGTTTGTTACTTACTTACAAATATTTTCATAATTTCTTGAATGAAATTTCTGTATTGTGTATCCAAGAGTTGACTTCAAGAAAGAAATTGTTTTTTTTCATAATTTCTTAAATGAAATTTCCGTATTGTGTATCCAAGAGTTGACTTCAAGAAAGAAATTGCTACTTACTGAGAATTTTTTTGATTTTTTAAATCATAATTTCTTGAAATTAAATTTCTACATCGTGTATCTAAGTCATGAAAAAACAATAAAGAGTTTGTTACTTACTTGGAATTTTGTCATAATTTCTCGAACGAAATGTCTTTTTGTTTATTCAGCAGGTGAATTCAAGAAAGGAATTTGCTACTTACTTACAATTTTTTCATAATTTCTTTAATGAACTGTCTTTTTTATTTTACCCAGGAGGGGCGAATTCAAGAAAGAATTTGCTACTTACTTAAAATTTTTTGATAATTTCTTAAATGAAATTTCTGCATTGTGTATCCATGAGGTAACATGAGTGTGTTACCTATTAGAATTCCTTCATAATTTCTTGAATGAAAATTTCAGTATTGTGTATCCAATAGGGGAAAAACAATAAGACTTTATTACTTACTTGCGATTTTATTATTATTTCTTGAATTAAATATCTGTATTGTGTGCAGGAAGCGAATCAAGAAAGCTATTGTTACTTACTTACAATTTCTTCATAATTTAATGAAATGAATAAAACTATTCTAAAGAATAAAGACGGGTTAAGCTTAAGATATTTATTGCTTAAACGTATTAACATATTTTTGAAAGAATTTGCTACTTACTTACAATTTTTGATAATTTCTTAAATGAAATTTCTGCATTGTGTATCCATGAGGTAACTTCAAGACAGAGTTTGTAGCTTACTTAGAGTTTCGTCATAATTTCTTGAATGAAAATGTCTTTTTTTATTTATTCCAGGAGGTGAATTCAAGAAAAAATTTTGTCCCCATGTGTTCTGACAATAGATGTATGCAAATTCCTTTTCTTACATCTCCGACGTTTTATTAGACATTCTAAACGTTTGATATGCTAGCTTACTCTAAAAATAATGAACACATAACAATGTAATGCAAAATATATTTTTAATGAAATAATGCTATGTAGAATATTAATACAAAAAATATATTATGATACATTATTAATATCAACAATTAACTTTGGACATTTTGAATCTGTTCCATAAAATAGTTCACCATGGTTCTCTCTTGATATTATAGCTATTGTCTTCTCTTAGTTCGTAATCAGTAGAATAATCATTATTCCATTTTGAGTCATACACAATTTTACTGGTGTCTCATCAAAAGGCTCAATATGCTTTTCGTCTTTGGTATTATTTGTTCAATGACTGTTTGACCAATGGCAGTAACGTTTGCTGGTGCTTTGTTTTTCATCGATTCATCTTTATATTCCATCGTGATATTTTCTGACAATGCCCTTTTTATTTTTCTGGCAATTTCACTGTCTATTATCACATTATTTTTACACAGGTAACAGTTTCGGCACGTAGACAAGATATGGTTTACGATATTAGTAGAAGAGTAGGCCTTTCTTTTATTGATCTTCCGTTGAATGCTAATACCTGAAAGGTGACGATTGGATGTATCAGTAGGTAATGTGTTACCTGCAACAGTAGCAAGGAGTTGTCCTCTATCATCAATGATTATTTTTATGTTGGCATTCTCTTTGAGTGCAATCATCTCTGGAGATCTCAATCTCGCATAACCACCAACATAAGAGTTGAATTTTTTCGGTATTCCAAAGAAATTTAATTCCTTACTGTCATGACAATGCATGCATACATTTCCAATAGTGCTACCACCTGTACTTGTTTCAAAGTTTAAATATTTCTCTTTGTCGGCATTCAATGCTACAATAACCTTGTTATGTAAACACACTTTATTAAAATGCTCCATCTTCACTTTTTTTTTAAAGATATGACTTATGTGTTTATCGTTCCACTGCGTAAAAAATACTGATTTAATACATGCAATAGATTAGGTTGTGTCAATAACCAGTCATAGAATACCAGTGGGAAAGTCACATCGTGTCTCTGACCAATCACAGAGCGCTGTCAATAACCGGTCATAGAATGCCAGTGGGAAAGTCACATCGTGTCTCTGACCAATCACAGAGCGCAATTGTTAGAACTGTAAGCATATTTTGACATTTTAAGTTATGTACAGAAAGAAAAAAAATAAATAAAGTTGAAAAATTTCGAAGTTTTAAAAAAGTTTGAATTAAACACTTTTAGGATATCGAGTGTCTTTACTGAAAAACTACTGCATTACAGAGTCTCTCAAACCCTTAAAGCTCTTTTAAAAGATACAAAAACTACTTATTTAACACAAAAATTTCGTTTTTAATGACCACCAAGTAAAGAAAAAACCACACGGAAACAGGCATCTGAGTCTCTCAAACCCCTTAAAGCTCTTTTAAAAGATACAAAAACTACTTATTTAACACGAAAATTTTTTTTTTAATGACTACCAAGTAAAGAAAAACCACACGGAATTAGGCAACTGAGTCTCTCAAACCCCGTAAAGCTCTTTAAAAGATGCAAAAACTACTTATTTAACACAAAAATTTCGTTTTTAACGACCACCAAGTAAACAAAAACCTCACGGAAACAGGCAACTGAGTCTCTCAAACCCCTTAAAGCTCTTTTAAAAGATAGAAAAACTACTTATTTAACACAAAAAATTTCGTTTTTAATGACTACCAAGTAAAGAAAAACCCACACGGAATTAGGCAACTGAGTCTCTCAAACCCCGTAAAGCTCTTTTAAAGATACAAAAACTACTTATTTAACACCAAAATTTCGTTTTTAATGACCATCAAGTAAAGAAAAATCACACGGAATTAGGCAACTGAGTCTCTCAATCTTCGTAAAGCTCTTTTAAAAGATACAAAAAACTACTTATTTAACACAAAAATTTCGTTTTTAATGACCATCAAGTAAAGAAAAATCACACGGAATTAGCCAACTGAGTCTCTCAATCCCCGTAAAGCTCTTTTAAAGATACAAAAACTACTTATTTAACATAAAAATTTCGTTTTTAATGACCATCAAGTAAAGAAAAATCACACGGAATTAGGCAACTGAGTCTCTCAATCCCCGTAAAGCTCTTTTAAAAGATACAAAAACTACTTATTTAACACAAAAATTTCGTTTTTTTAATGACCATCAAGTAAAGAAAAATCACACGGAATTAGGCAACTGAGTCTCTCAATCCCCGTAAAGCTCTTTTAAAAGATACAAAAACTACTTATTTAACACAAAAATTTCGTTTTTAATGACCATCAAGTAAAGAAAAATCACACGGAATTAGGCAACTGAGTCTCTCAATCCCCGTAAAGTTCTTTTAAAAGATACAAAAACTACTTATTTAACACAAAGAACCCCCATGTAACTGAACCCCCCTTGTAACTGAACCCGTGTATAATCGAAACCCCCCATGCAACTGTATCCCCTTTAACTGAACTCTCAAGCAACTCAATCCTCCATGCAAGCCCATCTCCCTCAAAATTTTCCAATCACTAATTACTCCTTTTTGTCACGACATCTCCTCCAATTCGCAAATTCCATTACCCTTTTTTTCGCAAAAGCTTAATCAGACATCTCCGATTGTAAAAGCATTAAAAAATTTTCCAATCACTAATTACTCCTTTTTTTCTCTCGTTCATTGTCTAAGTAAATTAAGTTATCTCCTGCTAGACAAAATATTTTGAATTCCTTTTATTCAAATCACCTATCAAGTTATCAAAAAAACTTCAATGTCTCTTGTAAACGTCAAATCTATTAAGTATCTGAGCTTATTCTTTGTATTGTTGATGCAAGCATCTCATTCTTTAATTACCCGTGAAATCCTCTTGGCAAAGAGTGTGTTGACCTGTAACTACTAGAAAAAACCTGTTTGTACGGGGGCGTTGTAGAATAACATGATATTTCCTATGTCTGTTAGAATAACATGGTATTTGCTATACGTCTGCTAGAAGTATTTGCTATACGTCTGCTAGAATCCAGACGAGCAACTCTCTACTGTCTTATACGAAACTATTTTGAAGTGGAACGAACTCAAGGCATAGAATATTTCCGCTTTTTTTTCAAAAGATCAATGCGAAGATACTGCTTATGAATTCATAGGTAAAAATAACTCCCGGAAACGAGAGTTCAAGCGGAATTCGATATCCTCAGCGAGAAAAATTTTTATGGACTGTCCCTCCCCCAAAGGATTGAGGGGCGCAGTTTTTTTTTTTTGTTTTTACTATTACAGATTCTGGAAGGGGTTACACACGATTCATGGATACAAAACAGTTTAGAGAGAGCATGCACATGCAGCAGGTCAGAGACAAAAAAAGTCGTGTTCGTCAGCAAATGACAGTTCGCAGAAGTCTGGAGTTCATAGAAGAGAAGTTGGTGAGAAAACTGCAGACTCTCACCTCCATAACTGCGACCTCATTACGGAATTCCGGCAACCTCTTTGGTAACTGGAGCTAAAGTATTCTTGGGCCCTTAAACTAATGTCAGATTGGGCTAGTTTCTGTGTATTTTGTAAGCAAGTAAATACAAAAATTTGGCTGTCAAGTTTTTCTGAATTACCGGGTCAAACACCAATTCATGCTTGTATGGTCACGGCGAGAGTGATTTTAGGGAAAAATTAAAATTTTAGAAACCTAGCAAAATTTTAGAAACCAACCAAATTAAAATTTTAGAAACCTAGCAAAATTTTTCTAATTGTAAACTTGAAACTACGAAAAGCTCTATATACTTACCCTTACTGGCACATTTCTTTAATACGCTCTATGGCGTCCATGCCTCTGAGGAGTTAAGCTTCCCCTCTCTCGCCTTTGCAGATGCCCTGCTTACCTGTTATTTTGTCCACTCAAGTCCAACCATTCATTGAAACTGAGGAAAAACGCCACGATCACCTAATACTTCTACATCTTTCATTGGAAGAAAATATAGCCTTTTGATAGTCAGTATGCGACAAATGAAAAGAGATGAAATTCTTCGGCACTCCTAATGATTTTACTGTTTAGGTCAAAGCCATGCATAATTCAAATTATATTTTAAAATGGAAAAACTCTGCGACAACACATCTTTTAGCACAAAGCCAAACGTCCATTTCCCTTGATTGATCACCTGCCTTGGATAGCTAATAAAAAACCTAGTTGAAAGAGAAATTAAAAGTTGATAAAGAAAAGACTTGAAAAAGGAGCGTAATGATGATGAAGTGTTATGAGTTTATTCCGAGCATGGTGAGAGGTTTGTAAGCTTTTGGAGATGATATGTCCGACGTTTATGAAATAAGCACATATTCAGAATATTGAAATGACAAACTATAATGAAACTTGAAATTTAACAGAGATCCCTCCACGAATTGAAGAAAGGGATGCAAATTAACGGTAACCTTCAGAAAGAAGTAAAAAAGAGGAGTTCCCAGTATCAAGCCCCGTGAGGTGTTTCTACAGCTGTAGTCAGGACCGTGTCCAGGATTTTTGTTCGGGGGAGGTTTTTTTGGGAGGGGGGGGGGTACAAAAAACTTTAAATAACGCATCAAAAAAACGTGTCTTGTGCCTTTTTATTACGTTTTTACGAGTCGGACAAACATTTCGGGGGGAGGGGTTTAAAACTCCCCAACCCCTCCCCAGAATACGATCTTGGCTGCAAAACTATTGGTCAAAGTCGTGGAGAAACACAAGTGACAACGTCTATCACTTTGGACTCAAACCTTCCAAAGGCAAAACAAAAGTCATACTTGTTGATCCCAACCAAATTTAATTGTGATCCAATGAACTCACTTAAGAATGCAGATAAGAAGAATCTAATGTTTCCTCAAAGGGGTTCGATCGAGCTCGGCAACCCAACACAGTAACTATAACTGTTGGCGTTGACAAGGTTTTGTTGAACGAATTCCGCCAGTCGCCTAGTAATTAAGGCAACAAAGAGAGACTGTGATACCTTATCCCCTCCTCCCACAGAGGCGAGAACATGTACAGGTCATAAACAGCCACACTTATGAGCCCCTATATTTACTTTTCACCAATTTTAGTTGCAGTCGATATAGCCTTCAGGTAATAGGGCTTTTGACAAAAAATTATGTGCCATTCTTTTTAACTTCGACTGTAGGGACTGAATCGAATCCTCTACCGTGGAAGGGCATAACTAGGACAGTGCCTGTTACTTCTTGTTAGGTTGAGAACTGAAAAATCTCTCGGGTTATTGTTCTGATGATACCAATTTTGGAGTCCCTCTTTCCCTTTTTCTCCCGGAGCTCACCTGAGATCCTGATATTCTGGTAAATGTCCTGATGGCACTTTTATGTGGATCCCCCACATAGGTTGGATCAAGTCTGGGCTCCCAAAACTGTAATATTAGGGCACTTATTCCCCATCAAGTTTGCCTAAAATTGGACAAAACCCCTCCTCCAACAGAAGTCAGAACGGGAACATACCTTAGAAGATATGAGTTACTATTATATCAAATTAGATTAGATTGAACCCTCTCGTTATCCCTCTCGATAGGATACCCTCTCGCCTAGATGTAGTCGAAGAATTTAGGGATCCCTCCACTTTCCTCCCCCAAATTTCAATAACATTAGCTCTTACTTTACACAAAAGTTACGGAGCTACAGTTCAAACTTGTCCCTCGCAAGGCACTCAAGGAGTGGCAACCCTCAAGGTAAGTATTACCAAGAAACTGTCATAGCCGCTGTATTGGCCTCAGGAGGCTTTGTGCTGTGATGAGTTGTTTTTTTTTTTTCCAACCCCTGTAAAGGATAGATTATGTCAGACAACCAAAATAGTCCAACTATGGTGCTCACTCCTATTTCAACCAAAATTTGATTGGGATCTGATAACGCCTTATGGCAGACGCTCTGCCGATGACAAAATTGTGTCCTTTTCCCTTCCCAAATTTCAGATTAGACATGAACCCCCAAAACTATGGCTCGAATACTTCCTACTACTTTTCACCAAGTTTGGATAAGATCCGTGATACATGTCCTGACAAGTATTTAGGGGCCCCTTCCGCTTTCCATCCCTTATAGAGTTCGGGTTCGGTTCTGACCCTTAATAGACATACTTTGGACACTAGCCCTCAGTTTCCCCCAGCCACAGTCGATATCCGACAATTACTTTCTGACAGATTTTTTATGAAAAGAGTTTAAGGACTCCCTCCCCCACAAACATCGAATGGCGTCCTGACACCGCGAAGGAAAAATTAAGACGCGTAATTTTGATTCTAAACAAGTTTGATGGGAGCTGACAACCCCTTCTGGTAGATGTGGAAATGACAAGATGCCAAACGCCCCTCCTTTACCTGCCTATGGGTCGGATTACAGCTTCCCTTCTTTCAGTCTACTTCTGGGCCCAAGATTTACATGCATATGAAATCTCAGACAGTACAAATATTTTGAATTTGCGATGGCGAGACTGATTTTTTTCCAGAATTATTTCTTAAGAACCAGAAACCAATACAGTTTTTTTTTTTTATGGCGCCTTTGTTGTTTTTAAGGATTTCCGTTGTTTATTGAGCCTCAAAATGTAGATATAGCTGTTTCGTTGGAACATTACAAGCGGTTAAGGACATCATTTTCTACGAAATATATACCAGCGACCCTACACAAAAAAAGGCATTCTATCGATCAGGTCTACAAAACAAACCTGTCAATATCTCCCAACCTTTACCATACACATGGAAGTGACAATAAAAAAGTAGTAGAGATGCTTTTGAGGAAATTTAAACGATGAGCCAATTGCGTCACATCTTCCTTGTGTTCGTCCCAGACAACCAAGGACATTTTCCTCAAGGTTTATAGTTAAAAACCAGCCATGAGTGATTTTACTTTATATTACGCTGCAAGCAAATAAAGAAAGGAGATTATCCATTTATTGAAGCGTGAAATGACATAACTTAATATAGTCAACCCCGACTTAAGACTCGCGCCAGTTTGGTTAATTATGCCAGACAAGGAGAAGATGAAAAGCCAAGAATTTCCCCAAAGAGTCTTTAAAACTGACAAAAGTTTATCTGGACTCCAGGTACTGGTTTCAGCGGAAAGAAAACAAGTTTAATTCGTTTTGTAAATGTTGTTAGACCTTCTTATAAAGCACATAGAGAAGGTCTTTCTGAGGTAATCCTCCCCACCATCATGCTTTAGCTCTTCATATGTGTGTGTTCATGGGCTTGGCGATGTCAAAATCTCTCTTATGAAAGTACTTTCGGTACTAGTGCATTATACGGACACTTTTATATACTGTATATGGAACGTCCAACGGGAGATGCTACAGATACCCGGTACTAAAACTGTTGTTAGAGTGGAAAAAAACTGAGTGAAACGGGTGATCTAATATGAATGTTAAAATTACAATTTGGATTTGGGATAATTTTGTTCATAAACCATTATAACCGGGTATCTGTCTCTGGTTAGGTTACGTATTTAATATATAGTATGCTTTACCCCCCCCCCCCCCCCCCCGCCACCCCCCCCCATAGTGTGCAAATATATAGCCCAAATTTGTTTATAAACTATTATATATTCATCCTATTTATTTTATTTCATAAGCATTAACCAACTGATTTCTTTAGCAGTATATAGAAGTGTCCGTATAATGCACCAGTACCGTAATTTCAAATCCTCATAGCAGAATAAAAACTGGAATTTACTGTTCAAGGCTAAATTCAGCCAGATATGTTCAATATTTTCAAGATAAATAAAACCTATTTAAGTATTTGTAATATTTGACTCTCAATGTAATCAAAAAAATGAATTCAAAGGACATTATTTAATATGTACTTTTTTACCAAAGAAAAACAGATTTAACGGTATTTAAAAATTGACGGGGAAATAATTTCCCGCAACTGATTTTAACCTGTTTAGTGTATACTATTGAGAAAATAATTTTTCTAACATTTTACTTTTGAAAACATAAAATGGGGGAAATCTCCAAATTTTCTTTTTTTTTTAACTAAAGCTTTAAAAAATCCAACTATATCCAGTAACATTTTTGAATAAAATTAAATGGAAAACAACATGTGCGGACGAAGGCAACAAAAGTAAGACCAAACCAAAATGCAACAAAAAGAAAAGCAAGAGGAACGTCTAAAACGAAAAACAAGCATAAACAAAAACAAATTTAGAAATTAAAAATATATATATATTATATATAAACAAAAATCATAAAATACATACATAACAATTTACTTACAGGAAGACGAAAGAGTACTGCTAAGACTTCGATCAGATTCGGGCTTATTCATAGAGCTCATAAGGCTAGGTGCGGGGAGCGGACTCTGACTGATCTCCTTTCCTAAGCCACTTGGAAAGGCCACATAACATGTGGACTTTCGTAAAGATGCTCTGAAGACGGAGATAATACAACATTTCTATTATGAGATCTGAAAATTATTCAGGGGGCTTAGAACATTCAATCAACAAGTCTAAGAAAATACCTCAAATTTTACATAAAATGAAAATTTCCACGGTTTTTGAATAAAAAGAAGTAAATTTGTCCAATTATAAATGTCTTAAAATACAACTCATTACCCTAGGCTCCAAAAACGTTTGAAGTGTTTTAAAAAAATGTTTACCTGTTTCAACCATGTATACAGTATGGGGGCTATAAGGCCTGCCCCTCCTGAAATTTGAAAGATTTTTACGATTTCCAATGTAGCTTCCGAGTGTTTTTCAAGTACTTTAAAGGCTTTTGAGTTTTGACGATCCAAAAATAAACCCTTTCGTGTCTACCAATGCTCTGTAAGGCAGATTTTTGAGAAATCTTGATGAAAGAAAAAACTTTTTACTGTAAAATCTAAGGCTTCTTTGAATACTTATATGAGCCAGAGACTCCATTTGGAAGATGGTTGGGAATGCCACTCCACTTAAGGTTAACAGTCCGTTAGTGCACAAAAAAGGATATTTTTCTCGAAAGTTTACTATTGCACATTTTTTATTTCATATAATTTTTTTTTGAAAACTATTCTTAGAGTCCAAATTTAAAAATAGACTTAGAGATTCTAATTAACCTTATATGGAATGGGGCTACCCCACTTTGATTAGTAAAGCAAGAGGATTAAAACATGAAAAATGACTGGGCATCAAAAATTCATCCTAATTTATTTTATTTAAGGAACTTAGTCTCGTTAACTTTAATTTAAAAAAAAAAAAGGTCTCGCTCACTGAACTCTCGAAACCACCAAAACGATTCATTATGGTGACACTTTTAAATCGCTGCATACTCTAGGTTCAGACCCCTGGACAACTTCAGCTCTTGTCTCTCTCCAAAGCGGAAAGAGGGTTCCTATTCAGGCTACAAGAGTTCCTTCCTATTCAGGCTACAAGAGTTCCAAAGGCTACAGGTGGTTGAAGACCAGCCATACGTTTGCAGGGTGGCTCAGGGTATGCCCCTAACAAATGCCACAATTCTACCAATAGTTTCTAACGGTTTTCTGTACATTAACATTTTAGATATTGTTTTGACAAATATATAGGCCCCAATGAAGGAAGTCGATGCCAATGCGGATTACTCTTGCCCCAGATGTAACCTAGGTATTGAGGATGTGGCCCATATTCTCACCGAGTGCCAGCAACTTTCTCTATTAAGGGAAAAAGTATTTTGAGGGTGGTAACTTGGAGTTCCCGGGATCCTGAAAACGACTGTAAAAAGGTCAATCAGGCAGTTATGTAAATATGTAAATGAAGCGTTGACATCAATGAGTGAAACTTGATATTTTATGTTATTTTTCTTGTGGAGTGTAATTAAGAATACTGTTCTGTATGGCCTGTTTTTTGGCTTATAATAAAAATTATTATTATTATTATTATTATTATGCCTTCTGGGATACATGTTCTAAGACAACTAACTTTTAATCGAGAAACATCTCGGACCCTCATTTCAATCTTAAATTTCATTGTAGACTTGCTGTTCCATTTAAATTTTAACATCATCTATAGACAAATGTTAATTTTCTTCTTCTTTTCTAGAGAAAATATATCTAAGATAATACTTTCAACAAATAGAAAGATTTGATATCCTGACTATTGCTTTCAGGTCAGGCACATTAAATATTACAGAAACCAAAGCTTGGCCTGGGGATTTTACCACTCATTGTTGATGCTTACACAGATTTCCCACTTCAATGTTTTTACAAACCCCAAAAGCCATCTGATCAAATGGTTTGGCTTCTAAAGGTTTGACGATATCCAATGACATTGATCGGTCGGAGCGTTGTCCAAATCCAATCCATGCGCGCGGACAGAGCGTTATCCAATGACATTGCGCGACATTACACGGGCGGGCTGGTTTTGTTAGATAGCCAATGCAATTGAGAAACACGCCAGCCCATGTATTTTGCTAGGAGTGAAATATCTGTTGAAACCTAACAGATAATCTGCGATTGAAGGAACTACGGTACGAACCTACCTGCCGTAGGTCACCCAAGGCGTAGGGTCCCCCCTGACCTAAGTATAACCAAGGAAACTAGAACAGGTGCTATGCTGGCCTAAGGTAGCTTTGTTCTGCACTAGAATTTGCCCTTTAATGTTGTGACTGGGAAAACTGCTGAAGCATGAGCTTCAGTATTTATCGCAAATTTTGCCTGACTTTTGTGTTTATCGCATGCTTTTTTTTTTATTATTAATCTAATCTTACACAGGAAAAAGTAATAAATACGGTTTTAAAATATACCTTGAAAAACTGTCCGTCAAGAGTGAAATCATTTTATTTTTATACTCTTTTTTGAGGAATTAATAGATACAAATAATTAAAATTAATAGACACTAACATATCTAGACAGTTATTGTCTTGCATGGAAAGAGAAAAAGGAATGTTTAAAATATTTTTTTTTACTCTCAGTTTGTCTACTTGGAAATTCTCTTTCGTCACCTATACTATCTTTTAAATAGTATTGTCCCATCCTGTACAACACTCCCGTAGAAGAACAGAAGATGCCTTAATCACTTGGCACCTGTACGTGGCGCTATTAGTCTCTGAAGATATGCTGAGAAACATAATTACCAGGGGATATTTGATGTAGTAAATCATAAGACCCAGATATCAGGAACATATTTAAGAAGGAAAAGAAAATATGCATGTATAGGAAAATTAAAAGGACAGTTGAAGAACACTAGAGAGAAGAAAAAGAATTGACAAAAATTAGGGACGAAGCTCACTTACTAATGAAATTAAGGGACTATATGCATCAGGATTGCTTTAAGGAATAGGTAATGTGAAAGTACGAGGAAAGTCAACGACAAAGGAAGAATTCTAAAAATCGAATATAAAAATGTTAAAAGTGAATTTACAGAAAAAATGGTTAAATATTTGAAGATACAATGAAATGCTGCGACTTGAAAACTATGCATATGTAGGTTGCAAAACATTAGTAACAATAAATAAGGCACAATTAGTATTAAGAATAGACATCTCACGTAGTAAGTAAGAAGTTAAAGGTTAAAGGAAAAAAGTTAGAAGCAAAATAAGAGCAGATGTGATAAAACGTAATCTCCTGTCTTTAACTTATTGTTCTATTTTCGTGTCTTTCAAAAGTTGATAAATTTTCTATGTAACACTGAAAGATCTCAAAGTATCTCAGTATAAACGCTTTGTTTCAAATATACTGTCGTCAGTTTCTTTCCCTTTTTTAGTCACTAAGAATGAAATGCTATTTTTTTCTAAACCTCTCTAGTGGGTCTTTAGGGAGGGTGAAGTCTGAGTCTGGTTCAATCGAAAGTCAACTTATCTCAGTCAATACCTTCAAAAAAAAAAAAAAAAAAAAAAAAAAAAAAAAAAAAAAAAAAAAAAAAAAAAAAAAAAAAAAAAACAAAAGCCAAGTCTCAGCATATTTTTAGACATTAATAAACTCTTTTTTGCTGCAAAAAAAAGATAAAATAAAAAGAGCAGGTCTTTATTTATTTTTTTAATTACAAAGTAGTGGATGGTAGCCTATTACGGCAGGTGTCACCGAAATTACACCAACTAGGAATTTAAAAGATTGCTGTCAATCATACTATGATGATCCGCATACTAAAAGAAGGAGCCCTAAGTTGTTCAAAAGCTACAGTTTCCCAAACAAGACCCAAAATGAAGGCTTCTCGGATCTATTAACATCTAATATTGTATGTATATTTAACGAAGAATAAAACTTATCTTATCTTATCTTATCTATTGAGTTTGCTTCTGTAGATGAGAAGCAGTAGGTCCAAGGACCAAGGACACAGGGGAGAAGCAAGTAGAACAAATACAACGAGGAGGAGACTTTAAAAAGGCCCGACGCAGTTATGACTTTTTAAACATACTTTTTACGCATTAAGTTCCTGAGCTTAATAAAACATAATTTATAACAGGAACAAATGTGTATTAAGAAAGTAATTGCAGTAGTCTTGAAAAATACACACAAAATATGCCCCCCTGAGCCTCACCCCGGGTCTCCGCAGCCTTTAGTCAGCGTGACAATGCATGCGAGTTATTGTGGGGTTAGGTCCACATTAGGACCACAAAGCTTAACTGATTTATTCTTTTCTATTATTTTTTTTTCTCATTGTGTCCATTTCGTATTTCTACTGTACTCTACTTTTAGAGTGGACTCCTTTCCCCTTTTATTCGTCTAGTAAGCACTAGGGGGGATAGTCATGGAAAGAATGAATGGAGGACATTTCTTAAAGACATCAAAAGAGCACCAGAAACTATTCCTAACAGAAGGTCTCGATATTATACTTCTAACCTTAAATGCTTACGAATGACAAAAAAAGCTTTGAATTGGAAAATATCCAACTTACGTCAGGGAGGAAGCAGGTTCTGAGTATGTATATTCACAATATGGTACTGTCAAATTGGTTTTAGATAGCAGACCTATAGTCTGGCTTGCTTGAATCTTGTAAATGTAAACTTCGCTTATCGGATGGTGAAGGGTAGTAACGCTGATATAACGTAACCTGAAAGGCAAACAAAATACACACATTTAAATGGTTCATTATAAACCAGCTTTTGGTTCAAACAGACATTTTGCCACACCATTATTATTTTCCTACTTTGTTATGATACACCGTATGCCATAAAAAGCAGAAATGTTTATTATGATAAACCAGACACGAGGGAATCTCAGTTGCAAGACAAATTTTCAAGAACCGTGTTAATCACATGGATTAATGGATAAAAACATGGATTAATGGAAAACATGGATTTCAAAGAAAGGTCTTGACCCTCTATTCTACCTATGACTAAGTCAAGAACTGTTAAGTAATTAATAAATTGAAAAAGAACTTACATTTTACTATTTCTGGAGTAGGGGGTGGGATAGGCTTACTGATTATACACTAATCTGTCAAGTGGAAAAAAAGAAAGATGAAAAGCTCTTTAAAAGTCAGTAATTACTGAAATACACGGTTTACTGGCGATTTTTTCTACATTCATCTTGCAAAAAAAAAGCAGATCGATCACTGCTAACGACTCGGCAAGTAAGGCACCGCAATGTATCCTCAATAAATTCAAATGGCAAAATTATTGGCTTATTTTTAGAAATGAGCAAATGTGTTTTAAGAGCATGAGTCGTCTGAAAACAGGAAAACTCCACTTATACCTCTTGAAAATCTTGTTAATGCACAATTAACTTATTTCTGCAGACAAGTGTTTGGATGGACACAGTTCCCAATTTACTTAAAATCTCTCAACACTCAGGGAATAGCTACTCTATGTCTGAAGCGTCAAGAATTCAAGAAGAATGGACTG
Organism: Artemia sinica; assembly: GCA_027921565.1. Lineage (NCBI taxonomy): Eukaryota > Metazoa > Arthropoda > Branchiopoda > Anostraca > Artemiidae > Artemia > Artemia sinica. The sequence continues at coordinate 28,313,835 of CM051270.1, read as the reverse complement.
ACAGTTGGAAACATATCTCTCTAGAAACCACCCAAGGGCATGGGCTGTTTCCGTCTTTGTGCACAGGGTTCAATACATTTTGGTCTAGGAAGGGAAAATTGGAAGGTTTTTATAACCGTATTGTGAAAAAAAGCAAGCTTTCTTGTTTAAATTTTTTTCTATTTTTGAAGGAGGGTACGCACGGATCCCCAAACCGTTCCTCGGCTAAGCCACGGAGCGTTAGCATTTTTCCATCACCCAAAGCTTGTATCGAATATTTTTACAAATTTCGTTTTCGGCAAGACTCAGGTGTTTGGTGTTTAAAAAAAGAAACTAATACAATTTCTAGAATTAAATTCAAAACTCTGATCAGGGCTTCCAACCACAGAAACATAATTCGTAAAGTCTGTAACAGAATTACTGTAAAAATGCTACAGGCAAGACAAACTTTACAAAATTATTACAAAAAGACTATGGATGTTAAAGCTTTTTTAAGCTACACATAAAAACTGTAAAGAAACTAACCATCCCTTTAAAACGTTTTTTTTTTTTATCCCTAATCTCGTAACTACCCCCCCCCCCATTCCGCCCTCCAAAAACAGCCAAACCTACAGGTGACGGAAAATTCTGATGAAGCATTTTAAATTGGTATAGTCAACACTATGCGGTTGACTTGGTAAAGAGAGACTAGTCTCCAATAGTTTTTTTTTCGATTTTTTTTTTGCCTCATCATATAGAAGGGATGGTCATATAAACTTGAAGAAAGATCAACCGATCGCAAATGAAAGTTATATCATAGTAGCATAAGCCGAACGGAAAGCAACCTGACACCCTTTGACCTCCAACAAGTCCCAGGTCCTCCCAAAGGCCCGCATGGTATCGAATTAAAATTTCAAGATAGCTATTTTACCTAAAACTAAAGAACCAGGGCCCCCAGTTATGCAAATTAACATACCAAAAAGAGGCTTTTTTTAGATGCATTTATATTGCGTATAACGCGAGTGTTTCACAAGTGTTTTTGTTTCTCGGCATACAATGTAGAAAGGATGGTCGCAGAAACTTATATATAAATATAAAATACAATATCATATGAATAGCCGCATGCCATGTAACTCAAAAAGACAAAAAAAATTCTTCGGTTTGACATCTAGACAAACCATAACCACACAAAGCATAACCCATTTCTCCTGAACAGACTCCTACTGCAAAAACAGTCTATCACCCAGAACATAAAAAAAAATCATCAACAATAAAACCTCGAATCTTTAATACATTCAATCAAGCTTTTTGGCCTTTTACTTTTATTAAAACAATATTCATTGCACAAATTAGCGACCCGCCTCAATAGTAACCGAAACTCTAAAAACGAAATTATGATGCCAATAGATACATAAAAAAAATCAAATTTTTATGCTGACTTCAAATATATAAGCTTCATCGAGTTTAGTCTAACCCAGCAAAAGTTACGCGCCTGAGAAAATTTGCCTTATTTTCGAAAAAGAGAGGAAAACACCCTCTAAAAGTCATAGAACTTTAATGAAAATCACACCATCAGATTCAGCGTATCAGAGAACCCTACAATAGAAGTTTCAAGCTCCTATTTGCAAAAATGTGGAATTTTGTGTTTTTTGCCAGAAGAAAGAACACGGATGCGTGTTCATTTTTTTTTTTTTTTTTTTTTTTGTTTGTTTGTTTTCTTTTTCCCAGGGGTGATCGCATCAACCCATTGGTCCTAGAACATCGCGGAGGGTCCATTCAAACGGAAATTAAAAGTTCTAGTTCCCTTTATAAGTGACCAAAAAATGGAGGGAACTAGGCCCCCTCCCCACGCTTCATTTTTTCCCCAAAGTCACCCGATAAAATTTTTAAGATAGCCATTTTGTTCAGCATGGTCGAAAAATACAATAAGTATGTCTTTGAGGATGACTTAATCCCCCAGAGTCCCCGGGGGTAGGTCTGCAAGTTATGAACTTTGCCCAATGTTTACATATAGTATTGGTTATAGGGAAGTATTCAGAAGTTTTCGGTTTTTTTCTAGTAGTTGAGGGGGGGGGTACATGGAGGATCTTTCCACGGAGGAAGTTTTTCATGGGGGAGGGACACTGCTATGAAGGGGGCACCGGATTTCCCAGCATTATTTAAAAAACGATCAGAAATTATAAATAAAAAAAACATTTTTCAACTGAAAGTAAGGAGCAACATCAAAACTTAAAACGAACAGAAATTATTATGTATATGATTGGGTTCGCCCCCTAGTGTTTTAAATTTTAATGTTGCTCCTTACTTTCAGTTGAAAAAAACTTGTTTTTTCTTATTTAATTGACTCACACAAGACGTTCTTAGCTTTCGACATCCTTGACTTCTTTAAAATCAGATGACAATTCACATCAAACATGTGGTCCTGTATATCGAATAGAATGCAAAGACCTCGCGTTACTGGGGTTACTGTCCTGATAAGAGTTGAATAAAAAAAAATGAGTTTTTTCAACTGAAAGTAAGGAGCAACATTAAAACTTAAAACGAAAAAAAAAATACTAATTATATGATGGGGTTTTCCTTCCTCCACAATACCTCACTCTTTACGCTAAAGTTTGACTTTTTGTTCTAATTATCTAAGAATGAACTCCCGAAACACAAGGGCCGTAAATTAGAATAATAAGCTTTTTAAAAGCTATAAAAAAAAACTTTAGCATCAAGAGTGAGTTATTGAGGAGGGGGAAACCCCCTCATATACGTAATAATTTTCGTTCGTTTTAGTTTTTAATGTTGCTCATTACTTTCAGTTGAAAAAAAACCGTTTTTTTTATTTAATTTCTGATTGTTCTTTAGATAATGCCGGGAAATTCCGCTCCCCCTCCATGGAAAATTCGGTTCACCCGCAAAAAATTCCTCCAAGGAAAGATTCTGCAACGTGAGCCCCCAACGGACCTCCCTCCCCCCCAGAAAAAAAAACTGTATACTTCCCAATAGCCAATTACTTTATACAAGCAATGAGCAAAGTTCACAGCTTCCAGCCCTTGCCCTGGAGGGTGTGGGGGGTCAAGGAACCCTCAAAGACATGGTTATTAGATTTTTGATTATGCTGAACAAAAAGTGGCAATCTCACAATTTTGATCTGACGACTTTGGGAAAGAAAGGGCGTAGGAGGGGGGCTGGCTGCCCTACAATATTTTTGCTCACTTAAAAAAGACACTAAAATTTCTGACAAAATGAGCCATCTCCTGATTATCTAGAATCACTGGTTCGATATGATTACCTTGAGAAAAACAAACAAGCAAAGAAAAACGAAAAAATAAATAAACACGCATCTGGGATCTTGCTTCAGGCAAAAAAATTCAAAATTCCACATGTTTGTAAATACGAACTTGAAACCTCTACAGTAGAGTTCTCTGATACGCTGAATCTGATGGCAAGATTTTAATTAAGATCACTTGATATTTTGGGGATGTTTTTCGCCTTTTCTCAAAAATTACGAAAATTTTCTCAGGTACCCGGTCTAGAACAGATTAAATTAAATGTGAGCATTACCACGTTGTAAAGAGGTATTTTTGAGAGTTTTAAATGGAGATGGCCTATTTCTTTGAGCCAAAACTAGGAGGCTTGGAGTTTTGACGGAGCAATGGAGTTTTCGACAAAAGACCAATATGATCAACTGTATCAAATGCTGAGAAATGTAATTACTACCTTAAAAAGTGAACCAAGTGCATTACTTATAAAACTCATTAAAAATAATTACCAAGGTCCAATAGATATCAATTAGATTTCTTAATCAAAATATACTAAGTACATACTTCACAAATGGTGTTTCACTTCTATCAAACTTGGTATTTAGTTTCTCTGGGCTTGATGATAACAAATCTGAGGCTAATGTTGCAATATTAACCTTTCTTTATGGAATATTCTTTTGGATAAGTGCTGTATACTTCTTTTGTTCATATATGTTTTTTTTTTACTCGAAATTGCGCTTTATAGTCACGCCTTTGCCCGTTATTGACCGTTCTTTGGATTGTATTGGTTTTTGGTTGGGTTTCCTTGGTGCCGGACTATATGCCGTAATTTGAGTTTGCAATTGTACGAGTTTGTGATGGTATCACTAAAGAAACAATTATTTTTTGTATTCTTGTATTAAAAAGCATTTTTGATCTATTTAACTAATAGATTGTTCTTTTTGTCTTTTGTCATCTTTTGTGACTTTATTTCAAAAAAATATTGAAATATGTCAGGATGTGTTTTCAAAAAAAAAAAAAAACACATCAAAAATTTGTTTATATTCATTTTTGTTGCGATTTTACGAGTTGGAGAAACATTTCGGGGGGGGGGGGGTCAAACCCCTGACCCCCCTGTATCTGGCCTTGGCTTAAGTTTTGACCTCGCTCTCTACGTTTTAGAAAAACAATCTTTTGTAAATTGAACTCTGGTAAGAAAAACCCTGCCCTCATCGGTACTAATAGTTTAATTTTTCTTTTAAATTATTATCAAGAGTACTGTCTGTTGTTGCTATCAAGCCTTCGGCTTCGAAGATAATAAAACAAGAACTATGAAAGAAAAAAAATGATTGTAAATTGAAACCAAGTTCTGTTATTATTGAAGTTTGGTATAGTAGTGTAGATATAGGATTCGCATTTTTAACGTTAAGTACGATATTGGGAAGGAGCTTAGCAGAACGGTTTTTTTTTCGAGCAGTAGCCTAAAACAGAAGAAAAGATGTGCGCATTACATCTAGCCACATTTGCAAACCATTAACCGAATCTTGTTTGAATTACTATGGAATAGGCCAATAATCGTTATATTTCTTTGAGGTGCTTAAATATATTTAATATTTAATATCTTAAATGGGCTTGAAAGGGAAAATTTATAAAACGGCAAAAAATTGCGCCGATTTAACCGTTCAAATCAGAACATTTTAGGACTCTTAGAAATCCCCCACATCTTTCTTAGATTTCTACCCACTGGAAAAATGCTCGATAAAAATTACTGTTCCAAGAAAACAGAAATACGTCTTATTTATTTCCAATTCTCAGGAATACTGAGAAAATTCCAGGGTCTAAAAATAAAAAAAAATTGACAGGGTTATTTCTTTTCTCTTGAGCTAAAAGCAGTCTTTGCATGTTTCGTTAGAAAATATTGCCTCCTTTGATAAGCGAGAGAAAACATTTATTTTAAATTGACACACAGGTGAATTGTTTAAGAAGTTGACTATTGTCAGTAGCCTACTGACGTCAAATTGGGATAGAAAATGTCGATTCTTATTGTATATTCCTAATGGAAGAAAAAAAAAAAAACGTCAAGAATTCTTGAGATGGACTCTAGAGCCCAGTGTGCAACAGTCAACACTTCGAGTCTAGGATGTCAACAAAATTTTACTTTGGGATGCGGAAGATAAAGATTCAGAACTTACTTTGCAGGCTTCGTGCGGGTCGAGGGGACATAAGGCCAAGAAAGAGGGCACAACTTCGAAAAAAAAAAAATGCTAAAATAAGAAGATTATATGGAAAATATAGGACACGCCAGGAAAAATCGGACAGCGTTTTTTTTTTTCGGAAGGTCAGTTAAAGGCTGTGTACTAGACATCTGGACAACGATATATAAAATCTACTCCACATTTCTCCCTTCTCTATTTCCCTTTCGCGATATGACCAATATCTAATCGCTCCTCTAGTATATTGTCTAAAATATGTAAATTTCATTTTTTTCGCAAATTTCTGTATAATTCGTCCATTTTTTCAAATTTGTACCCTCCATCCCTTGCTTCGGCAGTTACTGAAATAAAGACAATATTCATTTCTCTTTGGGACTTTTAGTAAATAAAAAAAAAAGTCCAAGAATATCGAGTTTTACTATCTAGGGAATTGGATTAGGATTGAATTGCTTCCATGTGAATAGAGCCTTGATTTTATGATGATTTGTGAGAGCTTAGATTTACTCACTCTGAATGAAAGAAAAACAAGCGACTTGGGGAGTCAGAGTTCATAATAAAAATCAGCAGTGTCTCCCGTATTTTTAGGACGAAAAAGAAACGCGAAACACTACACTGTTCACAATCGAAACCATTTTTCAGTACTTTTAAGCACAGTTGTCAAGTTTTCATTTTACCCAAGGGATTCGGGGCCCGTTATTTTTCGCTAGACGATATAGTAGGGCCCTTATTATAAATATTTTATAACCTTTAAAGAAACTGGTCTTTGTTTTTAGTGAAGGGGGTTTTAGTCATTTCAGGTCAAACACAAGAAGGGACTCTGGCTCCCAAGCTGGAGCCTTTACATCTAAGTAGTGTTTTCTAACATAATGAAATAGATCTTCCTCACACTAAAGAAAAAAAAATATTTGCATTCTTTGGGTAATAATGGCAACCAAGGTGCCCTGTTACTGGCGAATGAAACTGTTTAATTGTTTTATTTTATATTACTATATAGAAAAATGTGCCCATTGGGTACTTATATATGATAAAGCCCCCGACCTAATATTCTTGATCTAAGAAGAACCTGTTTCTCTGACGCTCAATCCTAATGAAATATACCTAAGTATGATAAAAATATAATACTTTAGAAACAAATTTGGGCCATATATTTGCGACATTAGGTGGGGGGGGGGAGGGTTGGAGTAAAGTATTGCGGGTTTGCATGCCTAATGTGTTAGGTACAATTATTCTGCATATTTATGAAGTAAGAATTGTTTTTCTAGCTTCACACTGTCCAAATACTTTACCCCCACTCCCACGCCTAATATGCAAATATATGCCCACATCCCAGCGTCCTGAATCCTAGATCAGATGTGGTGCAAACCTTTCCTTCGGAGGGCTACATTGCAAAAAAAAAAAGATTCACTGTTAACGGGTAATTACGATAACATATAGTCTAGCCATGTTTGCTTAAAAAAAAAAAAAAAAAAAAAAAAAAAAAAATTAAAAAACAAAATAAAACAAAAAAAAAAAGATTGGAAAGAACAAGCTTTACTTAAGAAAATAAATGTAATAATTATTTTCGGTACTTATGAATTATGCAGTACCCACCGCTATAGATGCTGTACAACGAAGTACTAATGGAAACCCGTCAAACGGGGGGGGAGTATTTGCAAGAGATATAAATTAATCGCAAAGCGTGGTTTCTCATTGAGTTTACAATATTTAAACTGTTATTTTTTGGGGGGTTTAGGGGAGATTGGGAGAAGATATCTAGGTTAGGTTCCGTATTTAATATATGCTATGCTTTACCCCCCCCCCCCACCCCACCCCCTAATGTGCAAATATATAGCACAAATTTGTTTCTAAACTATTATATATTCCTCCCATTTTTATTTTATTTCATTAGCATTAACCAAACTTGGCTTCTTTCGTGGGTACCCTATAATGCACAAGTACCTTATTTTTCAATGGACAACATAATACTCTGTAGCCGGCCGCAGGTGGCCCGCAGGCCGTATTTTAACAGCCCTGGCCTATAACCTTTTTTACTGATATTAGTGTTGCGCCAGAAACTGTAATTTGTAGTTTAACTTAAAATTATTTATTCAATCCTAAGGTATATTATCTTCGCCATTAAAAAAATATTTTAGAACATACTGAGGCAGAACACTTTTTTTTTTTTTCTTTTTTCTTGCCACCGTCGGGTGTATCCCTGCCAATCCTATCCTTCCGGTTTAATTCCAATTCAAATAAAATAGTTCAATCCAATAGTTTTCCTATTCCGACCAATTCCTACCCCCCGGTGGCGCAGTACTGTTGTTTCATTTTAAAACAAATTTTGCATTACCCTCTAGTACTCTGATTCAATACTGAACAAGTACTGGTCAAATACCCCTTTTAAATGACAAATTTACTTCTCCCCTCACTTAATCTCCCAAAACAACCTCATCAAGGAGGTCGTTCGACAGCCAATCCCAATACTTTTTTTCACTGGAATCACCACGCAAAGAGGTATTTTAGCTACGTATAAAACTTTGATCATTTATGACCCCTACGTCTAGAAACATAAATTTTCATACAAGCATCGACATTTAATATTAGTGTGCATTTTTGATATAGACATAAGTCGGCTCAAATTTCACTTTAATTCCCATTCATAAAAATGTCAAACCCTTGCAGGACACGTCGTTAAAGAGGCAGGGATCTAAACTGTCCGAAAGTTGTTCCTGCAATTCGTATCTCAACGGGGATATTATCCCCTGCTGATTTCCCCACGATAGCTATAATAAATTCATTCTAAAATCTGAACTAAGCTATTTACGGTGGTGATAGAAAAGTTAGAGTTTTTTAATTTTCATTGAACAAGAAGAACATCTCAAGATCCATAATTCTTTTGTATTCATTTGAAACGCCTTTTAAAAAGAGCAGGGTTCAAGCAGATGTTTACTAACGTGTATAGAAAAGTAAAAGAGAAAACATCATTCTTGGAATCTACCATTATTGCTACTACTACTAACAACTCACTGCAGCACCAAGCCGCCAGAGGCCACAGAGCTACGCAGGCTCCTCCTTCATCCCAACCTATCCAAAGCGTCCATCTTTATGGCTCTCCCAAGAAGTTTCAATTTCCCTTAAATCTTTCCTTATGACATCCTCCCACCCATTTGGAGACAACCTGCTTTCGAGTGGGGTGGCCCTAGATGGGTGGCTGACAAGGATGATCTTTGGCAAAATCATATGGTTTTATTAAATCACATGAAGATTAAATCACTTTGAAAATAAAATTGTGGCGAACATAGCACCAAAGTTTTGACCATTTTCAGCATAAATAGGCGTTTAGGCTTCAGCTCAAAAGCATAATCGGAGCTCCGATCTAATGGAGAAGATATAATTTTTACTTTACGCTAAATAACAAGAACATTCCAAAGACTATGGTAGTGAGTAACTATGACGGCACTAGACCCTTGAGGTCCAAACGGCGGTGGGGGCAGATTTTGTGGCCCTTCAGCCAAGAAGTATAATAGGGGGCAGCCATCCTGTGCTTTCACACACCCCTCCTGCTTACCTCCCCAAATTTCTCCAGGTAGCCTATCTATTTAGAGTTGGATCAACTCTGGCTAAATTTACAGACTCACGCCACTGATCCCCGTCCCAAACCAAATAAACCCGTCACGCCAGGAATCGAGCCCAGTGCCCCTCGGACAATGGATTCCCAACCCCAGCGCGCCAAACCCAAAGACTATAAGTTCTTTTTATATTTGTTTTTACCATTTGGAACGCATCTTTCAAAGAGGAGGGTTCAGGAAGATGTTATTAACATGGTTAAGAAAAGTGCAACAGAAAAGACGATTTATTTTTAAATCAAAGAAATGTTTTCTTAAAGAACAGACTCGTGGCAAATATATAACACTAACGATTTTTGTATAAGCAACATTTAAACTTCAGTTAAACAATCCTAGCTCTCAAAAGCTTTTTTACAGCAAAAAATGGAACAGAAAACGCTTTGAAGGAGCTAAAGGTAAAACGGTTTTGTTTTTGGAAACCACCAGGTTTTTGCAAATCTCATCTTAACGAAAGAGGCATTGGATAGCTGGCTGATGTTTAGGCGATAGAGAAAGGAGAAATAGGGAGGGATGCAGAGTGATAAAGAAAGACAAGAGATAGTGTGGGAGGAACAGAGATATAAAGTGATGACAGAGAGAACGACAGCTTAAATGAGCAAAGAAAAATAAAAAAAAAAAAACAAAAAAATATCTGATGAAAACTATTCAGTTTTTATGATTTCCTATTGTAACGAATGAAATCCCTATAGTTTTTATTATGATACTTAATTTGGTGATTACACACAAGGGAAATGCCTTGCTCTTCCATGTAATCTTTTCCGTCCACTCAAGAAGCCTATAAACCATAATTGGTTTTCCCTCCCTCAGTATTCTGCGTTAGACACACACATATGAAAAAAAAAAAAAAAAAAAAAAAAAAAAAAAAATACCTGTCGGTTTTTCGGGAACCATCGGGAGAGTGCTGAATTTTGGTTTTTTGCTAACCTGAATAAAAGCAAGCCGAAAACAAGAACGTGCACTAAGAGAATTATCCCTGTTCCAATGCCAACGTTAGAGGGGTAAATCCGAATCAATTTCGAGAGGCACCTAAAATTTAAAAAAAAACATATTGACTTGTATTCGCAACACTAAAAATGGGACTGGATGTAGCAGAACCAAGGTTGTGTTGATGCACAAGGAGGATTGCTAAAAAAGGCCTTCAATGCATTTTAATTGGGAAATCTCCATTAAAAGTTTATATTTGTTTAAAAAAATTTCCTTTGTTGGAATAGAATCGATTTCTTATATCATTGGTCGCCCCCCCCCAAAAAAAAAAAAATCATGCAAGGACTTAAATCATGAAAAACTAGAGGAACCGATTGGAGTCGACGCCCCTCCGCCTCTCCAACCTATTTTAGCAAAAAAGGTGGAACATGGTACACCTTGTTGTTAGAGTCTCGCCAAGCAATTATCAACCCACATTAACAAATCAGCCCCCCTCTCATTTCACTGTGAAAAGATGTACTAAAATACACAGCTGAATTAAAGCGTTTTATCTTTTTACAGTAAACGTAGGACGTGTATGCAAACGTACACGTATACCATTTTTTAATATTTTTTTTGTGAATATCTAATAATAGAAGGAGAGTTGAAAAAAATTATAGGGTTAAGGTTTTATTGTACGACTTTTGTTTTTTTTTCAATTTTGTGGTAAGGATCTAGGTAGAAGATTAGAAAAAGGAGTTTTTAATTTTAGTATATAAAAAAAAAGATGGGAATATATATTTATGGAATAGTATTAGATTTAAGTTAAATATTTCAAACTTTTAAGGAAGGTTTGATTTTAGTAGAGTTGTGATTATAATTTTTAGATTATAATAGTTAGCTTAAGATTTGTTCAGTATTTTTAAGTGTATATATTGGTACGGTAAGATTTAAACTTAACTGAAAAAAAAACACGTACACGTATGAAAACCGTTTACATGTATGATATTCGTGATGCGTAAGTACTGCTTTATTAGTTGTTTGAAGGAGAGGTTAAGGATATCTTGACGCCAAGTTTTGTATTCGGGATTTGTTGCATTAAAGTACAAATCGTTAGGAAGAAATACGGTTTATCGACTAGAAATAAGATTTATCTTTCTATCCTAAAAGATTGACAACGACTAAAAAGAGTAAAAATACGAATATTAAGAAAGAAATTGTTTATGCTTTCATGTCTAATAAATTGTTGTCCAGCATTTCTAACTAAAAAAATTACATTTCTAAACAATTTTCAGTAACATTTCTAACTAAATTGTTAACTAAAAATGAAAGTGTGAAACGATCAATTAAATATTCTGTAAACCAGGACGGTTTTCGATGTCATTACCGCCCACTACTTTGGCTTAATGAATTTAAATTATTCTTGGTATTAGAAAAAAAAAAAATCCTTTTTAGGGGCGCATTTTGCGATCAATATGTCTTTTCTTCCTTTTTTATAATATATATAACATAGGGAGCCCCGTTTGTTTCAATCAAATTCACATTGACATGCTTCTAGCTCGTCAGGCAGATGCTTACAGCAGAAGTATGCTAAAAATGGGTGTAAACTTGGGCAACAGCGATAACTAACTGCATCATAGAAAAAGTAATCGTGTGAATTTAGGCCATTGTTTTATAGACTTGGTTGAACCCCTCTGTCGCTACGAGTTTCCTCTACAAAATTGCATAATAATATTAACAGCAACAAAATATAGACATTTGTTGTTTGCTGGAAATCAGCTACGACTAACTACATGCTACACATACGCCTGAAAGAAATGTACGTGTAGTTTGAAAAACAAGAAATACATGCCTTGGCTTATGAGCCCATATTTGCATCACATATGGCTAAATTTTGGGGACTTGTTTGTCTACTGCATGTACGGAACTTTTCATGAGGTACAACCTAAAGTCAAGTGGTGGCATAATAACTCTTTCGCTCTTACCCAACGGCAGTCGAAAAGATGCTTTCGCTTCCTCGTTCTATTCTATCTCTCAAGTCGGAAAATCCTTCTTTGTGCAGTAGGGCTTTGCTAGCCCCGTTCTTTCCGTGGTCGGCAGATTAAGCGGATATTTTCATCTGTCTCCTTAGAAAACCGTAGAGAACCCAAAGGAATACTGTAAATTCGTAATGAAAACAATACTTGAAATGTTGTAGAACTTATGAATAGTGAAAACCATTATTGTAGATTTAAAGCTTTTTCAGTTCTAAGCGCACGTGGAAAAAGTTATACTTCAGGAAAATTCCAAAAAACACACTTTGCAGGATGCTCAGAAGCTCCATAGTAATTTTTCCTACATACTTGAGCAATGTCTTTTTAAAGCAACACATACTGCTCCTTGACGTAAAAAAGGATTACACTGTAATATTTTTGAATCCTAGAAAATCACGTTATTGGGACACCTTTTTTTATTATCAACTGACAATGATTATTGCTTATTCTTTTACAGAGCGTTTGAAACATGTCCCATAATCTTTACAAGTTTACAAGCAAAGTAAGCATGCATGAATACTTCTAACAATTGTAAAATTAATGCAATGAGCAGAGAAGGTACTATCTGCCTAACGCAACATCTTGACGACAAATCATAAATCATTAATTAGTCTATGTTTGAAGAGTCTTCGGCATTCAGAGGTGTGAGAGAACACGCTAAATGTATTTGACTTCAACGTAATGGGACATTTTAACCTGCTACAAAATTTAAAAATATTGACTTCGGCAGTTTTCAAAAGCCTAATGATATCTATATACAAAGAAAAAAAACGCACCGCATAGTAGATCATTCGACATTGCAGTTTCTTTGTTCTCCGTCGTTTTGTCACCCTCATGGAAGCATCATGAGACCTTGTGTGATGTACTCTTTATTGTGAATGGGAAAGAACAAGAAACAGAAATATAAGTTGCGGCTGTATTTCTCGATGGTCCAAAATGTTGTTACAGCAGCATTAAAAGATAAAGAAAAAATCCCTTAATCTTAAACAGGTTCGGCGGTTGCTAAGCATGGCCACCATTCTAACAGAGGTTTCACTTTTATTATGAACATTCACCGACGCAGACGGTGCCAAAATACTCAATCTACAGCTCAGTCTAACCAGCAACAATCTCAGGAAGAAAATATCAACGTCCTACACTCTAATTGAACTGTAAAACTTTTAAGATGATTGGGTCACATACTTGAAAAGGCTTAATAGCCACATAAAAAAAATAACAAAAAGAGAGGTCAGAAACTTAAATCTGGCTTGGTATATAAAGCTATTTTGGGTGTGGACTTCAGGTCCGTGCGTCCTCACATTTTGAAAAAATGTGTTCAAAAGGTTCATTATATGTTTCCTATAGTTTGCCTATTTACAGCGTCATTTCAACCTTGCGGACCACGTTTCTTTTTTTCATCCTCTGAAATATCCCACTCCCAAAAAATTCCCAGGGAAATTCTGCCAACGGCCCACCTGATCCCTTTCAGCCACGTTTTGATGTAAACACAGCGATGTAAAAAGGAACAGGTATACTAAAGACGTATCTGAAGTTTATACCCCTAACATTTAGCTATCCTACATGAATCAGATTTTCGCAATAAATTGATAAGAAGTCATATATGTTGCATAGCTTGCTACAAGCCCAATGACGATTCATTCATAATCTACTATGATATAGTATTAATCTGTCCATCAAAAAACCAACATCCTATCAAAGTTTAAAATGACTTGGATGATGTTAGCTAAAATACGCTCGTTTGTTACTTCTGACAACATTGACACGATTGATGTTGCATCTTGATAAATTTTGAAAAAAGCTTTTAAAGGCTGCAATTTTTCAATGAATACTGAAAGCTCGGGTTAGAAGGGTCATAGTAGTGATAAAAACACTCATTACAACGCCCTCCTTGAATGATAAAAAACGTGATAAATAATATTCGAACAGGGAATGTTACGCAGTTTCCGTCTCTGAAATGAGATGGCTCATAGCAAAATCAACTTTCCGCAAGTCCTTGATGATAAAAAAAGAAAGAAAAGTCAGTATGATACGATGTTATTAGTTAATCCAGAAAACTTCCAAGGATCGACAGCTGCTGGTAGGACAGGAAGCCCGTTTTTTTTTCATTTGCGTTTAACGAACCAATCAGAAAGCAAACCTACCGATGAAACAGCAAGAAAGCTTCTCAACACAGCATAGGAAAATGGAATTCATTTGGCGATTTGTCCGTTAAACGCCAGGCGAAAACGCGACTTTAGGGCATTGGTTTTAACCTTGGTTCTCAGCACATACAAAAGTTACAATCACAGTACGATTTTTACGCTAAGCTGCGTAAATAGCACCAACTGGTGCTTATGTGTTATCCCAACCACACTCAAGAAGTGGAGTTTTGTTAATCATAATAAAATATACCTAAATATGATGAAAATATAATATTTTAGTAACAAAATTGTGGAAACCACAAGAGAATTTATGGAAAGCAGGCCGCCCAGAAGGCATTATATCTAACCTAACTATATTAAAATTTAAGTAAAAATATACCTACATATTAGTTTTCTCACTCAGGCTAATCTGATTATCTAAAAGGCCATACAAAAAACCGGTCATAATCGATCAAACTTCTTGAGTTTGGTCGGGATAATACGCAACGTACCCACCAACTTTACAAATTCTTGTGCACATATATGATGAATTGTTGCATAAAATCAAGTTGATTTTTTATTCAAATTTTGCAAGAAGTTCAACTTCCCAAATACAAAAATCATTTCTTTTCAAAATCTTTTCAAGTCAAGTGAGGTCATAGCCGCCCCAATTCCGGTGTACTTCCACTTGACTATTGAAGCTATTGAAATTCTCATAGCTTCGTTTACTTCGACAAAAATTCGTTCTAAAGTAAGCCAGAATCCGGTGTTACCAACTCCCCCCCCCCCCCAATTCCCCCCTGTATTTCCATTATTTCTTCATTCTGCTGTGATAACAGTACCTTTACTTATGAATTAGCTGCTCAATTTCTGGGTACAAGATATTATAATACAAAAGATTACCACTCCCTCTCTTTCTGTCCCCCGTTCCGTTTTGACCAATGCAATTCATCATAAATGGTATAATAGGTTTGAGAATTCCGTCAGTAGCTGGACGATGAACTTCTTTCGTAATAAAGATGATCTTTTGTCTTTTCAAAATTTTTAGCCCGTCTCCTTACTTAACCCAATTTATAACTGGACAACGCCACCTAAATTATTCCTACACAGATTTGGGGAAAGTGACACTCCACTCTGCTCGTGTGGTGGTGTTGAAAATTGCTATCATGTCCTCTTTGAATGTAATAATTATTATTTCCCTCGCTCGCTTTTGATAAATTGTTTAAATGATGTTGTTAATCTTATTTTCTTTCAATTTATATTTACTTAGTGTTTGCAAATTTACTCGTTCTCTAGTGATTCAATTTATTATTGATAAGGGCCCGACTTGATCAATGTGCATAGCGGATTTCTAAAGTGATATGTTTATTATTTAGCTCGCAGTCTTTTTTCTTCTTTCCTCCTCTCTGGTTTTCCTGTGTTTATTTTTCTGTTTTTAGTGTTTATAGTTGTAGATGTGAAATACCGGTTTTCCGGTTCAGTCACTAATAAATCATCCTATCTATCTAATGTCGCACGATTCGCTTACGAATTGTCAATATACTGTATTTGTCGAGAACCACGCATTAATATTGCGAGGACAGAATTGCCTGCTGGGAGGGCGACTTGTCACTAAGATTTGACATTGATTAAAGGGTGTAAACCATTGATTGGTAAAGGTATTTCTTTTTTTAAGGATTTTAAGAAAATAAAAAAGCTGACTGTCACAAAGCTATAATATCCCGTGCAAGTTTGGCTTTTCACAGAGGATTTGCAGCTCAAACCCTGCCATAAAAAAACATAGTACAAACCAACAAACCCAAAAAAATCAGTTTAAATGACTAAAATAGGTTGCAATCAGGACGAAAATCTCAGAGTTGATAAAGCTTCACCAAAATTTAAAGTTGTTTTTTTTTAAAAACAAGCTTTGAGCAATTGCTGTAAAAAGGTAACTAGGTCGGACTGAAAATGGCAGCAAATGTTATCCTAATAATGAGAATAAAACAACTAGCTAGGTTTGGCAGGTTTCACCAATCGACAGAATGGGACCAATATCCATAGGCGGTCCATGTAATTCGAACTTTTCTTGAAAATAGAAATATAATGTCATCTTGGGACGATGACGGGTACAAACGGCAAGATTTCGCATCCTAGGGCAAACAACACATAGAAATGCCAACATTCGGACGGAAAATAATTACAAATTATCAAACTGGAAAAAAATTAGATAAGTACAAATTTTAAAGGTACCATACTAGAACTTGCTAGCGCAGTCGGGTAGGTACCCATGGAATTAAATAGGGGTCAGGTGGTGAACAATAGGTTCTGAGACAACACCGTCTATATATAGTTCGAAAAATAAACATTGTTTTTTTTTTCATTATATATTTTTTTTAATGTTAGGGGGGGAAGGGTGGGGCAAAGCTTAAGAAACAAACAGGCAATTTACATGAAAATCTAGACACACGTTGTAGGAGTCAGGAGATTCCCCTGCGTAATGCTAGGACGGGGGGTAGTAAAAGGCAACTAAAAATCAAAAAATCAGGTTTAGCTACAGTAGGCTGCAGATGTAAGTTTGAACATTAGTTGAAGCTAAACAGAAACGTTAACCGTATCTCACCTGGTAAAACTATTTCAGAACAACAAAACCAAAAAAAAGGATATACAAACAAAACAAGTTCAGTTTGATTTTTATTTTGTCGCATCTTCGGCTGCCACCTAACTCGTCTCTATAGTTGATTGAATCATACCGATTTGACAAACACCTATTTGAAGGAACGAGGAAAAAATATCGGATAGCCTCCTAATTTATGTTATCTTGGTCAAGAGCACCGCAAGAAACTCCTCCAGGGGTGATGGCAAGCACTACCAGGAGTTGCCAACCAGATTTAAATAAAGACCACTTCTAATTTTCCTCTTTTTAACGCACATTAAAAATCTTGTTCCGGGGGGAAAGGGTGGAGGGCACCATCAACTCTCTGGTCCCTCTGTGTCAGCGCGCAGGATCCGTGTTACTAAATGGTTTTACTTTTCCAGGTTTTATCTTTGAATTTAGTTGAGTCCTGGGAATTGGGAACATACGTTCCATATACATCCCCTATAAGAATCTAATTGAATTAGTAATTTGATAGTCTGATTGAGCCGTTAAATATCGAATTTCCCCTTCACCCTCATGAATTATCTTAACCTGCATCAAAGTTGTTGAATAGTTCAACTTAATTTTCCGTTCGTTTAGAATAACCCCTCTTGAATAGTGGAGAGATAAACTGAGTAACCACAAAAGGTTTTTTATTGCTCGCAGACATTGCTCAATTGGCGATGTGATTGACAAGATGACATTAATTGATGGCTGATGAGTTTTCTACAATTGAGTTTGTGAATTGCATCTGACTCGAATCATTGTTTACTAACAGGAATGTCCTTTTCTCGACATCAATAAATGTTAGAATAATTTGCTGAGGGGTGATAACTTCAGATTGACCAGATCTGCTAAAGTCCAACGACAAGTATTACTTACGAACAAAATACTAATAGGGTGAGAGACATTTATCTCAAGGCCGTATCCAGGGGGGGATGTTACCCGGTTTGAAACCCCCCCCCCTTCCGAAAATTTTGACCGAGTCGAAAATAAGTCAAAAATAAGTAAAATCTAGGTAAAAATCAGTATAATTAGTCGAAAACTGAGTCAAAATTAGTAACCCCCCCCCCCCCGAAAAAAAAAAAAAAAAAAAAAATTAGTAACCCCCCCCCCCGAAAAAAAAAAAATCCTGGATCCGCCCTTGATTTATCTACGTGATTTTAGTTTTACTGAGGAGAAAAAACACGAAATTCTTATGCCAAGAGAGCTTAGTCATAGGAAAGTTTTCTTCGAAATCAAAATTTCAAAACCAAATTCCCAAAAACAAAATATGCCTGAAGCAATATCTAAAAGCGGACCATAAAAGCAGTACAAGTATATGGAGTGGGTTTCAAATGGAATGATTTTCCAAAATATTGTTAAATAACTTATATTCCTATATTTAAGCACAATACTAGCTATATAAGCATTTTTTGGCAGAATTTACTGAGGCTTGCTCTTTATTAAACGACTAAAGTGGAACATTCTTTGGAGAAAAAACTAAAAAAAAAGTTTTTTCAACTGAAAGTAAGGAGCAACATTAAAACTTTTAACGAACAGAAATTATTATGCATAGGAGAGGGGCTGCTCATCTTGAATACTCACTCTTTACGCTAAATTTTTTCATTACTTTTAAAAAAAGCTTCTTATTGTTCTAATTGAACATAGTGTTTCCGGAGTCGTTCTTAAAGAATTAGAACAGAATTCAAACTTAAGCGTAAAGAGCGAGGGTGTTGAGGTCTTGAGGAGTAGCAGCCCCCATCATATAAGTAATAATTTCTATTCGTTTTAAGTTTAATGTTGTTCCTTACTTTCAGTTGAAATAACGTGTTTTTTTTATTTAATTTCTGATCGTTTTTTAAATAATGTCAGGAAACCTGGCTACACCCCTCCACAGAAAAAATCCCTCCTCCTCACTGACTTACTCCATGGACAATTTAATCCTGGTGAAAATTTATCGCGGACATCTCCAAGCGTAAAATGAGGAATTTCGTACAGGAATTGGTAAATTCCCCCTGTGTAAAATTTCCCCAGAAAATTCACCTCCCGAAAAACTTCCCTCCCTATAGAAAACTATAGAAAATATCCCTGTGAAAAATCCAACCAGCAGAAAATCGCCCCCCACCCGCAAAATGTATGAATACCTCCCAATAACAAATACTATGCGCAAACAATGGGCAACCTTTGTAACTTAAAGACCTTTCCCATGGGCTGTGGGGGGGTCACGATATCTCCAAAGGCATGGTTATTCGGTCTTTCATTTTATGAAAAAAGGAGCATGGGAGGGGGCCTAGTTGCCCTCCAATTTTTTTTGGTCACTTGAACCGGCCACTAGAACTTTTAATTTCCGGTCGAATGAGCCACCTCCCAATATTCTAGGACCACTGGGTCGATACGATCACCCCTGGAAAAACAACAACAAAAAAAACAAATAAACACGCATCCGTGATCCTTCGTCTGGCAAAAAAAAAATACAAATTTAACATTTTGCGGGATAGGAGCTTGAAACCTCTAAAGCATGGTTCTCTGACACGCTGAATCTGATGGCGTGATTTTCATTAATATTCTATGAATTTTAGGGGATTTTTGGCCTTTTTTTTGAAAAACCAGGCAAATTTTATCAGGCTCGTAACATTTGATGTGTAAGACTAAACTTTAGGAAACTTATATATTTGAAATCAGCATAAAAGTAAATTCTTTTGATATATCTGTAGGTATTAAAATTCCGTTTCTTAGCGTTTCGGTTACTATTGAGCCGGGTCGCTCAGTGGCAGATCCAGCGGGGGGGGAGGCACCCGCCGTATCCCAGGGAGGGGGGTTTCCCCGGTTTGAACCCCCCCCCCCCCCCCCCCTCCCGAAATTTTTGACCGAGTCGAAAAGTAGTCTAAAAATACCTGTAAAGACGAAAATACCTGTAAAGACGGAAAAAAATCGGGTAAAACCCCCCGAACAAAAATCCTGGATCCACTCTTGCCCCCCCCCCCCCCCCCCCCCCCTAGCGTAGTCTAAAGTAGTGTAATTTACTTAATTAACCCATGTTTGCGTTAATTAAACTTGCTTTTAAACGCAAGTTCATCGGATCAACCTATTTTGCGCCCGCCCCTAAAATTTGTTTTATCGGATCGACCTACTTTGCACCCCCCCCCCCCCCCCCCCAAAATCTGGATTCCACCCCTGGGGTCGCTCCTTGCTTACAGTTCGTTACCACGAACTGTTTGATTTAAACTATCATAATACAATCAATGCAATAAATAATAGTTGAGATTGATTTATAAATAATAGTAATGAAAACATCTGGGAATGTTCATAAAACTCTAAGAGACCTATGATAGCTCATGTGGGCTGAATCTTAGCGGCCTGAGACCAGGAATTGCAGAAAAATAATTGATTTCAAATATTTTCTTTAAGAAAGGCGCGGTTTAATGGAGCATAAAAATAGGACGGTAACAGTCAACTACAGTTCTTTTAAACATGAAAAAATGGTAAGCATCACGTTTTTCAAGGCCAAGCAATTGATTTGAAAGGCTGAGAGGGTACTTGCTTGTTAAAGCGACCACACCAAAGAAGTGAAGTTAGGTTAATCCTAATGACATATTTCAAAATATGATGGAAATACAATACTTTAGTAATAGAAGTACAGAAACTACAACAGAGAATTATGGAAAGCAGGCCACCCAGAATGCATTATATTAAATATCTAGCCTAACCAACTCTTTATATTAAATATTGAATAAAAATATACTTGTACAGTAGTTTACCTCCCTGAGGACTAAGCTAGTTATCTCCAAATGCAAAGAGTGAGAGACCGGTTTTACTCAGATCAAGAACTTTAGTGTGGTCGCTATAACACGTAAGTACCGGCCGAGTGCTCTTTTCCTATTGTTTCTGAGCTTATAATGTGGAAAACTGACAAAATAGGCTATTTTGTCAGTATTTGATATTTGCAGGCCTTGTAATATCCTGAAGCAACCATCGGTGTTTTGTGGAGTATTTTGAATAGATTTTTTCCGCTTCCTCGAGCAAAATTTTATCATTAAACAAATGCTTAAATTAGAGATTTCAGTACTGTAAGTATTACAGTACTGCTTTTTATGGGTTTTTTAAAACCAGCTTTTTAATACGTCGCTATAATGGCAACCGGAAATGTTGAGAATAGATCAACTTCACCAAATAGAGAAAAAAAGGAATGGAAGCAAGAGCCGTTTGCTTAACATCAACGGTACTTAGTAATGATTCATAACTTTTTTAAATAGCCAAACTCATTTTTAAGGGTGATGAATTAAACATGAGGTTTCTTTCACTTTACCTAATGCAGGTTGGGGTACATGTCGGTTATTGGAAACTCACCAAAAAAGTTAAGATAGGTTAATCCTAATGGAAAATAACAAAACATGATGATAAAATAATACTTTACAAACAAAATTATGAAAACCTAACCAAAACCGACCTAACGTAACCCAACCTAACCCCCACCCCTAATGTGCAAATATATATAGCCCAAATTATACATTCTGTCCACGTTCAATGCATTATATCATCCATCACTTGTTTTTGTAGCTATGAAACCGATTTTCTGTGATGTAACCTAAGCATAATTCTTGAATGTGTTTCCAATACTCGACAAGTACCCAGGTTGGTTTCACATTAAGAATAAACTAAAAAAAGAAGCTTTCCTACAAAAAAAGAGAGCGAATTTAAAGCAACGAGCAAGGACCACTAGAAACCACACAAACTTAAAACCACTAGAAATTATTATAAACGAAGAAATTAATCTAAAACAAGAAAAAAAAGTTTCTTCAATAATAAACACTTAATTCCAACTTAAAAAGAACAGAGATTAGCACAGGTAACTGGCGTTTCCATTCTTCTCAAATTCCAAAAGGCTGGAGCCTCATTTACTCTTTACTGAAAACTATATAGATATTAGATTAAAAGTTTCGTTTGGCTTAATAATTTTTCTATACATTAGAAAGTTATGGATTAAAAGAAAGGAAGCATTGCGAAAAATTAATGGCATATTATTTCGGAAGGGTAAATTGATTGTTACAAATACACCGATATATTAAAACAGTTCCATGAAGTTTGTGCAGCATTTTCACTTTTTTTTTTATAAATATTTCAATAAAAAAAGTAAAATTGTAAAAAAAAAAACACTCTTATCAATTTGAAAGATTTGAGGCCCAACTTGTTTGTGGTAATTTCTGTTCGTTTTAAAGTTTGACTCCGTCGTTAATTGTAATTTATATCTATATATCAGATTAATTTATTTATTCATAGTGACTTCTAGCGGTTTCAAGTTTGAAAGTTCTATTTTGTTTACTTTTGATGGAAAAGCTTTATTTCCTTTTATTTAATAAATGAACGAAAACATTCTCCCAACCTGAAGGACGGTTAATTCTTTCATTATCCCCGCAGCTAATAGGACCATCTGGATTTAGCCTCACAAATGCCCGATTGCAATTCAAGTGAAAAATAACTTATACTCCTATAATAGTTGTATTACCATAAATCCAGTTTAACCAGGACAAGTAGCAAACTCAACGTTTTATTTATTAGACATTAATTCAGGTTTCAAAGCAAACTGAACGACGATGATGTTACAATTAAGATTCTTAAAATAATGTTAGGTTGAAGATGAATTAAGATGGTTTAACGAGACATATAGCTTATATAGGCTAGCAGGTACATCTATGTTAGCCGCAGTCTTTACATATGTCTAACTGGAGACGCGACAGAAAACCCGTTTTGTATGGGTTAATTCAAGACACTGCGATACAGCAATGAATGCTTAGCGTGGTTTTCAATGCGTTGACGATATTTAAACTGTTGTTTTTTGGGGTTTAGGGGAGAAAAAAGATACCTAGGTTAGGTTAGGTTACGTATTTAATATATGCTATGCTTTACCCCCCACCCCACCCCCCTAATGTGCAAATATATAGCCCAAATTTGTTTCTAAACTATTATATATTCATCTCATTTTATTTTATTTCATTAGCATTAACCAAACTAGCGCTATATAAAAGAGTGCGTTTAACATAGAAGTACCGGCTAGCAACTATAAAAGGTATGATCCCTTTATAGGTATGACCCCGCTATTACCAATACATGCAAGGTATTGGTAATAGCGTTATGTCCTCTGAATCCACCTTGAGGCCATTTACCCCTCCCCAGTTTTTACTAAAAAGCGCTTGACGTCATACCATAAGCAACGCGATGCATACCATAGTCATATCATACCAGGCTCATTGGCTAGTTGAATATATATAAATAAAACATGAGTTTCCAACACAAAGTCAAGAGCAGGTTGTTGGCCTTCTTAACCCCCACTCGTTTTGTTAAAGTGGCTTTTGCACTCTGTTGAAAACAGCACACATTGATAATATGTTGATAATATGAAAGTTTTGTTGATAATATGAAAATACTTCAACAGTATTTTTGAAAATCAAAATTGTATGGTAATTAGGTATTTGTTGCACTGTGGCCAGTTTTAAGTAGAGTGGAAGCAATCGTTTGATCGTTACGAGTAGAAATAAGGAGGACGGCCCTTCCCTTAAGTGTGCTCGTTCGAATTTTTTGCGTTCTTTTTTCACTCGTGTCAAAAACAATTCGGTTTGATTTTTATTATTTGTACAAATCTAGTTTTTCCCCCTCTCATAAATGAAGGGCCTACTCCAGTTCATCAGAACCAGCCGTTATTTGCAATGCTAAGTTGTCAGTTTTGCTTTACTGCAAACAGAAAATAATCTAAATAGGCTATTGTTTCAGTCAGTGTTTAATGGTAGGAAATACAATCAGAAATGCTGTGCAATAAAATACACAAAAAGAAATCTTCAACCTCGCCCTACAAACTATCGGTCAACATGCATATCATTTAATCGCAAAGAAATTATAACAACATCTTTACTGTTACGAGCATAAAAAAAGAAGGACAAAAAAAAAAATCTGGAGCAATTTGCACGTAGTGAAATTTGAAGCCGCGTCCTCGAAAAATGAAATTTAGTACAGCTTTTCAATTCAAGCCAACCATCTCCCCAAGTCAGTTGCTGTAATTGCTACTCAATACAGCATTCAGACGACCTTTTCCCTATTTGTCGGCTAATACTAACTACAAACAAAAGGTTTTTCAATCAAGCATTTTCTGAAAAAAAATGTCATATTTACCGAAACGTCGAATATTACTTCCCTTCCAAATTTTCAGTTCAAAAGTCGACCAGCTTCCCCAAATCAGTCACTGTAATCGCTATTCAACATAGCGATTATAGGTATTTACTCCGCTTTTCGAGTGCCTTAAATTACTCTCTTTCAAGTGGGCTTAAGCTCAAACCTGTCATTTCCAATCCCCGAGGTAAATACTTCTGGCAGAAGGGGGGATTTAGAAACAGTGATTATGTTTTGTGGTCTGTAGGTGACATCCAAGGTAAGTTTCCCACTGTGTTTTGATATTTACTTTCGAAACATTTTGAACCTTTTATTATTTAAACAGGAAAGTCTGTTGAGGGCGTGCAAAGAGAAAAATATTCCAGTCAAAAGCAAACAAACTTGTAGTACTTATATGGCGAGTAAAATGAAATAATTTGAACTTACTTAAACCATACAACCCACATAAAGGTCGAAGCAAAAAACTTAAGAAAGAAGTCCAATCTAATCTCATCACTTAAAACTTTTTGATAATTTTTTTGGTACTTGTCGGTTATTGGGAAACGCACGTAAAAAGTGAAGTTAGGTTAATCCTAATGAAAAATAAAAAAAAAAAGATGATAAAATAACACTTTTGAAACAAAATTATGGAACCCTAACCTGACCAAACCCAACCTAACGTAACGTAACCTAACCCCCACCCCTAATGTGCAAATATATAGCCCAACTTATACAAGTCCAATGCATTCTGTCTAAGTCCAAAACAATGTATCATCCATCATTTGTTTTTTGTAGCTATAAAAACCGGTTTTCTGAGATGTAACCTAAGCGTAATTCTTGAATGTATTTCTAATAACCGACAAGTACCAATCTTTTTTTAGGAACAGTTTATACCAATGAGATTCTACCGCTAAACATCCTTATGGAACCCTAACCTGACCAAACCCAACCTAACGTAGAACCTAAAGTAATGTGTTATTAGCCCAACTTATACAAGTCCAATGCATTCTGTCTAATTCCAAAAAAAGTAATCCATCATTTGTTTTTGTAGCTATAAAACCCCCGTTTTTCTGAGATTAACCTAAGCGTCAATTCTTGAATGATATTTCTATTCACCGGCAAATATTTAGAAAATTTATACCAAAATTACCGCTAAATTGTTTTGAAATTGGCGCTACATGATGATCCTTTTTTAAGATAAAAAGTAATCTTATTTTGATTCCGATTTTTTACATAAGAAATACAAGAAGTTTTTTCTTGAGCAAGATAGAAATCAGATCGGGAGAAAATGATTCAGACCAAAAAAAAAAAAAAAATGAAAAAAAAAAAAAAAAAGAAACAAAAGAAAATGAAAAAAAAAAAAAAAAATAAATAAAAAAAAAATGAAACCATAATAACACAAGTACAAAATTTCCTTGCGACACGAGGGATTGAGCCGGGATACCCTTAATTAGAAATCACCGGCTCATCCACCACGCTGTCACAAGGTACATAATTATGTGATTTTTCTAAGAGGCTGTTCACAAATTTTTCATTGAAAAATCATAATTGCTGCTTTGGCTTTTTCTGTGGGGGTTGAGAGGGCTTTAAAACAGTGACTGAATATACAAGAGATTCCATAACTGACATAGGGACAATGGTAATTACATTGCTTGATTCCTTTCTTACACTTTTAACATCATCTATAATAATCAATTCCCACGCAAATGCTCAACCTCATACACGCGAATGGTCATACATACCTCTGAAACTCAGCACGCCCTATCGATTGGCGCAACCCGCTTTCTATAATTTTATTTGGTTCTCACGCTACTGTGAAGATTCTTAGGTTTCCAAAACGCTTTATGCGTATCTCACATGCGGAAATAGTAAAAGATCTAAAGCCGAAACTGGCCAGTCATGACAGAAAACACAAAAAAAAAATATAAGGTACTCTTTCATTATACGGGCCTTTCTAAAAAGTCAAGTTTGGTTAATGCTAATAAAATAAAATAGGATGAATATATAATAGTTTAAAAACAAATTTGGGCTATATATTTGCACATTAGAGGGGGGGGGGCGTAAAGCATAGCATATATTAAATACGTAACCTAACCTAGGTACCTTCCCTACCCCCCTAAACCCCCCAAAAACACAGTTTAATATCGTATACGCACTGAAAACCACGCTATTATTGCCTAGTATGATCTTTCCCTATCTCACCCATTATAAAAAAACCCGGACCAAGGTGCAAGTGCTCCAGAGAACGTTTTTGCAGATAGAAACATAAGCGGAATCAGATCTTTTCACGGGTAGACAAGTCAGACTGTGATCTAATCGGAAACAAGTGGAAACCCGCTATTACGAATAATGCACTTTGTTGGAAACAATCGGAAACAGACTAACCCGCTAATGCAGAAAGAAGTGGGAGGAGCTTTTTGTTCGTACCGAGAATGAAGACCAGAAATGATCTGCGATAAACTTACTGGATAATTATATAAACTGTGATAATAGTTAACCCGAGAGAGCCCGCATAATGCAAGAGTACCAAATATAAATACGACAAACGGGTCAATGGCCAGTAAATGAAAACGAAAAAAAAAAAAACGAATATTTCGCCCGTATCTAACAAGGCGTCTTCAGCGTAGAGAAAAAAAAAAAAAAACACCCTAAAAATATAATATACAATTGCTTAACATTTACAATTTGAAGCTACCTTCGTGAAACCACCTCACAAAAGTAACTGGATTACACAGTTTAAAATAACATATGAACAAGGAATAAGTTATTGCGACATAATTTTATGTAAAGCTTTTGATGCTGCATTTCGCTTAGGTTTATTATTCCAGGGGGAGCTGCCCCCGTCCTGGCCCCCTTCCGTACGCCCATGTCGGAGACCCCTCGAATTGGTAGTTAATAACAGTCGAGAAACCAAAGAGCATTGCCAAAAATCGCACCCAGTCGATGGGACGAAGGTCGGTCATCACTGGTTTGACTTGAATTTTAGAAGCCTGCAAAAATATGTTTGCAGGTTTATCAATTGATAGAGATACTGGGAATATAAATATTGATCCTATTTATGATACTATTTTAAAAAATGAACCAATATTTAAAACTAAAAATAAAGTATTGCAAAATGTCCCAGGGGTTAGTTCAAATAATAAACCTAAGCGAAAAGCAGCAGGAAAAGCTTTGCATAAAATTATGTCGCAATAACTTATTCCTTGCTCATATGTTATTTTAAATGTTTAATCCAGTTACTTTGTGAGGTGGTTTCACGAAGGTAGCTTCAAATTGTAAATATTAAGCAATTGTATATTATATTTTCAGGGGAGTCTATTTTAGTTTTATGTATGTTTTTAGTTTTAGTTTTTTTTTGTTTTTTTTTTCTCTACGCTGAAGACGCCTTGTTAGATACAGGCGCAATATTCGTTTTTGTTTTTTCTTTCGTTTCCATTTACTGGCCATAGACCCGTCTGTCGTATTTATATTTTTTGTGTTTGCAGAAATAGTTGAAAATTGGAGCTTCGTATAAATAATTGGTTCGAGGGGTGACCCACTTTCCACGACTTGCTGCACATATCCTAGAGGCTCGTGTGTCACTGAGTTTTGCCACGTGTGATACAGTTCCACCACGCTTGGCACACGCCACCTGGTGTTCATGATTTCTGAAAGTCGGAGACCATGGGCATATGTAGCTTCTTGTCTAGGCGGGAGGGGGGCAGCCGATTCTGTGATGAAGGGCGGGGGGGGGCTGAAGTTATATTGGCAGTTCACAAAACCTTAAATTGCCAGCAAATTCTATCATACCTATGAAATCTTTATTGATAAATAATCAATAAGACCTAATTTCCAGAACTTTCAACTACGTTGAACAAAATGTCTATCTCAAAATTTTGATTGGATGTGTTTGGGGAAATGGTGGGCGTGAGAGGGGCGTTAGTTGCCCTCAAATCACTTTCGACTTTTAAATAGGGCACTAGTGCTTTCAATTTCCAATCGAATGAGCCCTTTTTGAAGTTTTTACGACAACGCTTTCTATAAAAAACCTTATATGCCCCCAGGGCATAACTTACAACCCTTGCTCTGAGGGCTGTGAGGGAGTGTCATCCTCAAAGACATAATTTCCGGACTTTTCAACTACGTTGGACAAAATAGCTATCTCAAAATTTTATTGGATGTTTTGGGGGAAATGGTGGGCGTGGGAGGGGTGTTAGTTTTCCTCCAATCACTTTTGACTATTAAAAAGAGCAACAGCCCTTCGAAGTTTCTAAGATAAACGCTCTCTATAAACACTTATATGCCCCCAGGGCATAACTTACAACCCTTGCGCTGAGGCTGTGGGGGAGTGTCATCCTCAAAGACATAATTTCCGGACTTTTCAACTACGTTGAACGAAATGGCTATCTCAAAATTTTATTGGATGTTTTTGGGGAAATGGTGGTTGTGGGAGGGGTGTTAGTTTTCCTCCAATCACTTTTGACTATTAAAAAGGGCACTAGCCCTTCGAAGTTTCTATGAGAACGCTCTCTATAAAAACCTTATATGCCCCCAGGGCATAACTTACAACCCTTGCCCTGAGGGGTGTGGGGGTATCATCCTCAAAAACGTAATATCCAGAACTTTCAACTACGTTGAAATAAATGGCTATCTCAAAATTTTGATAGGATGTGTTAGGGGAAATGGTGGGCGTGAGAGGGGGCTTAGTTGCGCTCCAATCAGTTTCGACTAGCCTATTAAAAAAGGGCACTAGCTCTTTCAATTTCCAATTGAATGAGCCTTTTTTGAACTTTCTACGACAACATTTTCTATAAAAAAAACCTTTATGCCCCCAGGGCATACCTTAAAACCATTGCCTTGAAGGCTGTCGGGGGGGGTGTGTCATCCTCAAAAACCTAATTTCCAGAGCTTTCATCTACGTTGAACAAAATGGCTATCTCAAAATTTGATTGGATGTGTTTGGGGAAATGGTGGGCGTGAGAGGAGGGTTAATTGCCCTCCAATCACTTTCGACTATTAAAAAGGGGCACTAGCCCGTTCAATTTCCAATCGAAGGAGCCGATTTTGAAGTCTCTACGAAAAAGCTTTCTATAAAAAACCTTATATGCCACCAGGGCATAACTTACAACCCTTGCCCTGAGGGTTTGGGGGTTTGTCATCCTCAAAATCATAATTTCCAGAACTTCCAACTACGTTGAAGAAAATGCCTATCTCAAAATTTTAATTGGATGTGTTTGGGGAAATGGTGGACGTGAGAGGGGAGTTATTTGCTCTGCCATGACTTTCGACTATTAAAAAGGGCACTAGCCCTTTCAATTTCGAATCAAATGAGCTTTTTTTAAGTTTCTACGACAACACTTCCTATAAAAACCTTATATACCCCCAGGACATAATTACAAACCTTGCCCTGAGGGCTGTGTAGGGAGAGTTTTATCCTCTAAGACAGAATTTTCAGACCTTTCAACTACTTTGAACAAAATTTATATCTAAAAATTTTTATTGGATGTGTTTAGGAAAATGGTGGGTGTGAGAGGAGGGTTAGTTCCCCTCCAATCACTTTCGACTATTAAAAAGGCCACTAGCCCTTTGAATTTTCAATCGAATGAGCCCTTTTGGAAGTTTCTACGAAAACACTTTCTACAAAAACCTTATATGCCCCCAGGGCATAACTTACAACCCTTGCCCTGAGGGTTTTGGGATGGTTGTCATCATCAAAGACCTTCAATTCCAGAACTTTCAATTACGTTGAACAAAATAGTTATCTCAAAATTTTGATTGTATGTGTTTGGGGAAATGGTGGGCGTGAGAGGAGGGTTAGTTGCCCTCCAGTCACTTTTGACTACTAAAAAGGGCACTAGCCCTTTGAATTTCCAATCAAATGAGCCCTTTTTTCAAGTTTCTACGACAAAGCTTTCAATAAAAAAAACCTTATATGCCCCCAGGGCATAATTTATAAACCCTTGCCCTGAAGACTGTGAGGGGAGTGTTCTGCTCAAAGATATAATTTCCAGATCTTTCAACTGCGTTGAACAAAATGGCTATCTCAAAATTTTGATTGGATGTGTTTTGGGAAATGGTGGGCGTGGAAGGGTGTGTTAGTTGCCTTCCATTCACTTTCGACTTTTAAAAAGGGCACTAGCCATTTCAACTTCCAATCGAATGAGCCCTTTTTGAAGTTTCTACGACAACGCTTCTATAAAAACCTAATATGCCGCCAGGGCATAACTTACAACCCTTGCCCTGAGGGCTGTGGGGGGTTGTCATCCTCAAAGGACTAGTTTCCACAACTTTCAAGTACGTTGAACAAAATGGATATCTCAAAATTTTCATTGGATCTGTTTGGGGAAAATTTGGGCGTGAGAGGAGGGTTAGTTGCCCTCCAATCACTTTCGACTATTAAAAAGAGCACTAGTCCTTTGAATTTCCAATCGAATGAGCCCTTTTTGAAGTTTCTACGACAACGCTTTCTATAAAAAACCTTATATGCCCCCAGGGCATAACTTACAACCCTTGCCCTGAGGGCTGTGGGCGGAGTATCCTCCTCAAAAACACAATTTCCATCTTGAAATGAACTAAGATGAACAAAATGATTGTCTCAAAATTTTGATTGGATGTGTTTGGGGAAATGGTGGGCGAGGAAGGGGTTTTAGTTGCCTTCCAATCACTTTCGACTATTAAAAAGGGCACTAGCCATTCCAATTTCCAATCGAATGAGCCATTTTCGAAGTTTCTACGACAACTCCTTCTATACGAAGTGTCCTGGTCTAGAAAAAAAAATAATAATACATTGTGCCAACATCGTTCTTTACTTAGGCAGCGCTATTGCGCTGCCTATGATGGCCCAACTGTCATAACTAATGCCCTAAATAATCACTATTCTATTAACCTATGAAATACATACATGTTGAGGGATAAAGGAGAGTGGCCCCTTTAAACTTTTAGCCCGAAAAAGCATCTATCACGGGGGAAAATACTTCTAGATGTAATTAATCCTCCTAAGGAAAAATAATTCCCCCCCTCTAAAACTAGGGCCTATTTGCACTTATAGCATTAACGTTACTTTTCATGCAAAACTTTTCTCATAGGTCTACAAGGCACATACATATGGCGGATCTTCGGGCCCATACCCCCGAGAATATCAAATATTCTTGCATTTTCTCTAAAATTCAGCTACTGTTCATATTTACAATTCAATCACTGTTGAAGTTTTTTTCGAAATTCGTACCCTCGCCCCCTATCCGAATATCATATCCTTCCAAAAATCCTTGTGCATATGCCTGCATAAGTACAAATGGTATAATAACAAATACCTTAGCTACGTTGGCAGCGTTGTGAGAAAATATTTTAATTGCATTCCAAATTCACAATTGCTTGGATAATCATCGTCATAAGATTTTGATATGTAAAACAAAAATCATGGTTAACAGCCAGCACCATAAATAAGTTTCTGATTACACATCACAGTAATATATATGATCACTGAATGAAGTTAGATCAATACACATGAGAAGGAATTAACCGAAATTATAAACTACGAAATTCCAGAGTGAAACTTTTATATCAATATGCCGGTAAAGACGTAGACTATGCCAACAGTTTCGGCTTAAATACTAGGTACAGTATTTGATTACGAAATAAATGGGTATCTATGGGTTAATAAATTTTCAGAGAGAATACGTAAGGGCTAAACAAGATTATACGCCATTGGAGTGAAAAAAAAAAAAACAACCGGCAAAGTGAATACGCATATTAGGGTGTAAACAAACGTTTTTTGAAGAGTTATGTCCCCTGGGAGATTTTCAATTTCACTTGGCCCGAATGATAAAATTAGAAGCTTGAACGATCAAGGTTAGGGGAGGGTTTGCCTGGAAAGGCCTAAAGTTTCAAATTTCCTTAATTTTTTTTTTATCTATTTTGTCTTCTTGTTTTATACATAGTAAAAAAAATGTCTCTTTTGACACTGATTTTGAATATGCATGATTTATTAAGCATAAACCTGCCTCTCAAAAAAACATTTCGACAATAAAGATGTGTCAGAGAAATCCTTTTTGAAAATACATTTTTCTAGTGTAAATTGTTTATAAGTACTAGCGAGGCCGTACCCAGAGGGGGGTTAGGGGGTTTCGAAACCCTCCTGAAATGTTTTTCTGACTCGTAAAAACGTAACAAAAATGGATATAATCAAATTTTGCATGCGTTTCTTGAGTTTTTTTCATGTAACCCCCCCCCCCCAAAAAAAATGAGTAAAACCCCCTTCGAAAAAAAAAATCCTGGGTACGCCTTGCTAAGCAGTAGCACTTCAAGTTCGTAAAAATTATACATCCAGTAAAGGTGAACAAATTAGATGTTTTCCTACTAATTATTACAATATGAAATAAAACAGCTTGATGAAAATTATTAATTTTGAAGTAAGAAAACAAATCTGCTATATCTATAGAATTCCAAATTTGGCAATTTTTTTATTCAAAACCCAAAGAAATAAAATAAAAACTAAAAAACAAAAACTGAAAAGGTAATCAATTTTTGTCTAAATTTCTAGTTTCTATTTTTGTAATTAAAATTTCTTTTAAGTTGTAAGCCCAAAATTCATGGAGGATACACGTGTTAAAATCAGTATCAAAAGAGTAACAGAGAAAAATTCTCAGAACCCAAAAGAAGCCTTTTTAGTCAAATTTTGAAACTTTAAGCCCCTACAGGCAAAACCCATTCCTAACCTAGAGCGCTTAAAACCTTGCAATTTATTATTTTGGACAAAGAAAATAAAAAAAAAAATTGGGAGCATAACTTCTCAAAAAACTTCTTTTAGACATCCTAACCTAAAATATGACATTAATTGTAGCCAATCTTCGATTTACAATGATAATTATATTGAGTATGTTACCTTGGGAGCCGACGTTTCCTCCCTCCGTAAAATCCCCCCTGCAGGATAATTCCCCGTATGGAAAATTCCACCACACACAAATTGAGCAGCCACAGAGAAAATACAAAATAGGTATCCAAAATGTCGATCAGATGTCCTAAGGGGTAACAAAAGGACAAGAAATCAAAAACTGTTTTAGGACAGAGGCTGGTTAGTCTCCAATCACTTTCGACTTATAAAAAGTACTAGAACTCTTAATTTCTGATCGAATGAGCATCCTCCAAAGTTCTAGGGCCACGAGGGGGAGGCTGCGAATGACAAAGGGGCAGCTCCTCTCCTGTACGGAATAAATTTCTACTAATTTTGGGGTTTAATGTTACTTTTTATTTTCGTAATAACAGCGTAGACCAGAAATAGTCCCCAAAATCAAAAGGCATTGAATATCAATATCTACCTCCACCCCCGCCCCTTCCTAAGAACTAATTCTGCATTTACCTGAAGGTTCAATGAGAGTTAGGATGTTTTGGCATTCAAATACACCCTTTGAGGCATCTGCCCCTCTCTGACAGTAAAAAAGGGCATGGGAAGGGGATAGTTGCCCTCTGATCACTTTTGAATCTTAAAAAGGGCACTGAAACTTTCAATTACCAATTGAATGAGCCCCCTCCAAAGATTATACGACCACACTTCCCATAAAAACCTTAAATCTTAACAATGGGATACTTTCATAACTTACAACCCTTGCTTCGGGGCTGGGTTGTCAAACCCAAAGGCATGGTTATTTGACTTTTCGACTATTTTGAAAAAAAAAATGGTTATCTAAAATTTTGATTAAATGTGTTTGGGGAAAAAAAACCAGTGTGGGTGGTGGTTTGTTACCCTCTAATCACTTTTGACTCTTAAAAAGGGCAGTCGAACTTTTAATTTGCAATCGAATGAGCCACCCCCCCCCCCCCGAAGTTACACGACCATCCCTTCCGTATGAAGTGCCTCTGAAAAAAAAAAAATAATAATACATTGAACCCTTGTGGCTCTACTATAGGCAACGCTATAGCATTCCTTCTCATTGAAACCGGTGAATAGAACTTTCAATTTGCCTTCTAATGAATATCCGAAATTACCCAGGGAAAGTATGGGAAGATTTCCCCAGGAGGAGGGGGTATTTTCCGAGGGCATTTTCCGAGGAGGGGAATTTTCAGGGGCAATTTTCCGTGGGAGGTAACGACTCGACTTGTTACCTTCTTGATTTTTATCATCCATTAAAAAGATGTGTTAACAAAACAGCGAGCGAGACAGGATGTAGCTTATAAAAAAGATGCAATGATCTAACTAGACCGATCGCATACCGCTGTCAGTGTACACTAGTCTGTAAAGTTGAAATAAAGATGGAAAAACAAGTAAAAAGTTAGAATATTGATGAAAGTCATACTACTGCAGTAGTAGAAAGTCATACCACATTGCAGCACCAAACCGCCTGAATGCAACGCAGATGCACACACTCCTCTTCCATTCCAGTTCTTTAGATATTTCCTCTTTACTACCTCCAACGTGAGTTTCTCATTGCATTTATATTTTTCCTTGTAACCTCTTTCCTAAAAATTCGACAATAGTCTGCTCTAGTTTGGCCCCACAAAGATTGTCAAAAACAATTTTTTTTCCAACATTCCATCCCTTGATCCATCTTAATATAAGCGGTCGGATACACTCAAACGACTACCTAAGACTATCCTTAGACAATTCCTATGGAAAACATCAGCCTTTCGCCTTTCACGATGTCGACTCATGATGACAATATTGCATCGACAAGTACTGAAAAGCATTTAGTAACCAAGATGAGCGTAGGCATGCGCAAAGCTCGAAGTCCCAGGGACTTCTTGCTGTTGGGTTCTCGGTTGGCTTAAGCACTTTGTGTAACTTGACGAGCTATAAATCCCGGGTCAGTATTTTCCTTATGGATGGCACCCTTAGACTTCCTTGAGCCCCAAACGATTTGAATGATAATATGGAAAACTTGGAACTGAGATAACTAGAAAAAATGGATGAGACTTAGGTCATCCTTGGTCGCTCTTTCTAAGCATCAGAAAAAAACAGGAAAATATTTTTAAAACTGCATCTTAGACCCAACTAAAGTTAAAGCATGGATCAGACAAACCAAACAAAAGTACTGCTATATTATATATCTTTACTATATTGTCGAGCATTCAGAAGAACATTAGAAATTAAATTCAGAAATTACGATTGCAACTGAACTTTGAAGATTTTGAAACTTTTTTCAGTTTTTGGTGTTTACCGTTAATGGATTAGTTTAGGAATAGTATTTTCATTCTGATTACATTCGTTGGTAAACTATTTTATCCAACTTAATACTTGAAGTGATCCCTCTTTACTCCACTTATCCTTACATTGTTAGGGGGGAGGACAGAAGCAAGAATCCTTGTCAAAAGATAATTCCAATTGTTTGTAAAGACAGTTGTTTCCCAAGGCATAAGAGATGAACATGAGCGATTATGTCAATCAGCGCACAGATGAGTCACTCCCAATCGTTCTAATCGAAAGAAAAGCCCGGAGACAGTTTGCTTTCAAAGAAAGCAGAAACGTGAATAGTAAAGTCGTACACTCCACTGATTCCGTCGTCTCCCCCCTTCCTTTTCAATTGATAATCGAGATTTGGCACAGATTCTAAACTTAGTTATAGCCCTAGCTCAGCGCTATAAAAAGTCTTTCGACGGAAGGAACTCGATGCTTTCTAGGAATCTTATTTGAGAAACTTTAGGATTATTAACAGTCTTTACCAAGCAAATGATTTTCATAGATGTGGCAGGAATAGTGTTTTTGTTTTTTGATGGTTGTTTTGTTCAATAAGAATTTACCCTTACCCGTCAAAATTGCTTATTCATTAGCTATATAAAACAAAGAACACAGAAAAGTGGCAAGCATTTTTTTTTAAGTCTGTATTGTACCAATCAACCTGTTTCCACTCCTTATTTGAGTATGGAGACTTATTAAAGAATCTATGGAGACTTATCATAAGAATGAAATCTAAATGAAAACCGAAAAGGCGTATCTCATAGATAACACAATTGGCTATTTTTGTTAAAACCCCAAACATAATAAGAAATTTAAATGTAACACAATTGGCTTTAAATATTGTCTTTTATCCTGTAGAATGTTTTTCTTTGAAAAACCTTAGTGACCAACGTAAGAGCCAAACCGAAAAGGCGTATCTCATAGTTTATTAATTTTACTGGAGAGCAAAAACAATTTTTTTTTGTATATTAGGAGAATATTTTTGTTAAAACCCCAAACATGAATAAGAAATTTAAATGCAGAGATAACACAATTGGCTTTAAATATTGTCATTTTTTATCATGTAGAATGTTTTTTCTTTGAAAAAACTTAGTGACCAACGTAAGAGCCCAAACCGAAAAGGCGTATCTCATAGTTTATTAATTTTACTGGAGAGCAAAAACAATTTTTTTTTATTAGTATTTTAGGAGAATATTTTGTTAAAATTCGTCATTGTTTTTATCCCCAAACATGAATAAGAAATTTAAATGCAGAGATAACACAATTGGCTTTAAATATTGTAATTCTTTTATCCTGTAGAATGTTTTTCTTTGAAAAACCTTAGTGACCAACGTAAGAGCCAAACCGAAAAGGCGTATCTCATAGTTTATTAATTTTACTGGAGAGCAAAAACAATTTTATTTTTGTATATTAGCAGAGAATATTTTTTTTTTTTATCCTGTTA
This sequence comes from Artemia sinica, assembly GCA_027921565.1. Lineage (NCBI taxonomy): Eukaryota > Metazoa > Arthropoda > Branchiopoda > Anostraca > Artemiidae > Artemia > Artemia sinica. The sequence continues at coordinate 28,277,453 of CM051270.1, read as the reverse complement.
AAAACCTGAGTGACCAAAAGAGCATGAATAAGAAATTAAATGCAGAGATATTTTTTGTTACAAACAATAAGAAATTTTAAATGCAGAGATAACACAATTAAATATTGTCATTCTTTTATCCTGTAGAATGTTTTTCTTTGAAAAACCTTAGTGACCAACGTAAGAGCCAAACCGAAAAGGCGTATCTCATAGTTTATTAATTTTACTGGAGAGCAAAAAACAATTTTTTTTTGTATATTAGGAGAATATTTTTGTTTAAAACCCCAAACATGAATAAGAAATTTAAATGCAGAGATAACACAATTGGCTTTAAATATTGTCGTCATTTTTTTTTTATCCTGAGAGAATTTTTGTCTTTGAAAACCTGAGACCAAGAATTTTTGTAAGAGCCAAACCGAAATTGCGTATCTCATAGTTTATTAATTTTACTGGAGAGCAAAAACAATTTTTTTTTTGTATATTAGGAGAATATTTTTGTTAAAACCCCAAACATGAATAAGAAATTTAAATGCAGAGATAACACAATTTTTTATTGTCATTTTTTTAGGAATTTTTTTTTGAAAAACCTATGATTCAACGTAAGAGCCAAACCGAAATTGGCGTATCTCATAGTTACAATTTTACTGGAGAGCAAAACAATTTTTTTTGTGAATTAGGAGAATATTTTTGCAAACACGAACAAGAAATTTAAATGCAGAGATAACACAATTGCTTTAAATATTGTCATTTTTTATCCTGAAGAATTTTTTCTTTGAAAAACCTGAGTGACCAACGTAAGAGCCAAACCGAAATGACGTATCTCATAGTTTCTTAATTTTACTGGAGAGCAAAAACAATTTTTGTTGTATATTATTAGAAGAATATTTTTGTTAAAAAACCTCAATATTGTCCTTTTTTAACATGAACATTTTCTGGAATTGCAAAAACATAGCTAAATGACATGGCTTTAGTTTGGTGCATAGCATACATAATTTTGTTAGGTAGTCTTTGGGGTAGATGTTAAAATCACGAATTCAAATTCATTTATTATTAAAAAATCAATAAAAGCAATTTTCCCACAAAATCCAACTAAGGCGATCTTTGCCATTTGCTTTCCCAACTGGCTTTCGAGAACAGTCCAAGATATACCAGTTCATTTTGGGTACTAATAAATATTTATTTATTTTTCTGAGAGGACTGTAAGATGGGAACTCTGCTCCATTTTTTTCTATTTACCTTAATATTAGCTTTGATTAAAAAAATAAGTTGAGTCAACGAGGTAACTTGCAGGAATTTGTTTTCGCGGTGAGGCAGACATTCAGAACACAAACACACACACAAAGAGCAAACTATACGGAAAACATAAGGAGTGGTCACAAAATCTGAAAAATATCGAAATTTTGTGAGGTGATTCAAACGAAAAGTCACCCTACCTCCTCTAGCGTAAGCACCAGAAAACCACTCTCATGAGCCTCATAGCAACACTCGAATGGCTGCGTGTGTCTACCGGGTCGCAGTTCAGCCGCCCATTTTAAAAAACAAAAGAACCTTTAATTTCTTTTCACAAGTACTAAATAAAATTTAATAGGCGACTTAGCCAGCACCACCAACATACTAGGAATATCACGTCCTCAAATTCTCAGTAACAAAATCCCTTTATTCCAAGCTATTTTATAAAAGACAAATCTATCCTGTTTCCCACTCTGTATATGAAAAGTACAATGCAACATTCACAGTACTTCACTTTAAATAGAGAAACAGATCTTCGCTAATTTGTAATTCAGGGGCTTACGCTTAAGCTTATAAAATTAGAAGTTTCTCACACCGAAATTGGAATAATATCTATGTAAAAGGCTTTTCGGAAGGGCACGTAGAACATATCCTTGAATAAATAAATCATAGAACGGTTTAACATAGATAGATAATCTAACGTGACACGAAGAAATTAACAGGAAAAGCTAAGGGGTATAGCCAGGATTGTATTTCAAAGTAGCCAGCCACAGACATGATCTCAACAACAACAACGCCGTTAAAAATTAAAAAAGCACAATATTCTTAATTCTTATCATATCAAGTTAGGTCATATCAAGTTATTAAAAAAATATTTTTTTTTTATTTTTCCTCAGTTGCTGTGGTGTTCTCACTGAGGTAACTCCATAATAGCATCTTTTCCCTACGTGGATCAGTTTGCGCCAATTGTATATATATATATATATATATATATATAATATATATATATATATGTTTTTGTTTTTTTTTTTGGTGGTGTTGTTATTGTTTTTTTTAGTTTTAACTTGTTTTTTTTTTATCTTGTTCTTCTTTTGTTTTTATCGTGCTGAAGACGCTTTGTTTAGATACAAGCGAAATATCCGCGTTGTTTTGCATTTGTCGTTTCTTTTCTCTCCACTGGCCGCAGTCTCGTTTGTTTTTTTTTTTGTTTTTTTTTTTTCACTGAGATTTTTCTCTTTGTTTGTTTTTTGTCAAAAATTAAAAAGCACAATATTCTTAATTCTTATCATATCAAGTTAGACTTTCAAATATTTACTGATCTCACAACATTATAACTGACAGTTAGGAGTGAAATTTTCGTTGTACGATTTTAGAAAAACTAAGTCTAGAAAAGGCATTTCTAGATTTGCTTCATTTTAAACCAAATCCTCTTAGTTCAAGCTCAACTGTCTTTTTCACAAGCCGTATCCAGGGGGGGGGGGGGGGTTACCCGGTTTGAAACCCCCCCCCCCCCCCCCCGAAATTTTTGACCAAGTCGAAAATAAGTCGAAAATTAGTAAAATCTAGGTAAAAATCAGTATAATTAGTCGAAAACTGAGATCCCCCTTGCTTTTTCATAATTTAAAATTTAGTTTGAAAAAACTCAAAGGTAAGAAAAGAGAGTAATATCAGAAAGCGAAAATCGAGTAACATAAAAATACATTTTCACTTTAAATTCTTTAGCGATTATCAACAGCACAAATTCAACTGACAATAAGTCGTTCATAACTGAAGAAAGAAATCGTTTCATACGATTTTGCTTCTGGAAGGGACTACAACTTCAGAAGTACACAATCTTAAAAGAAGCGTCCTTACTATCATCGAAAATAGATCCAAAGGAACAGGCAGCGTCTACAAAGTTTCGACGAACTATACATATGGGGGCTAAAAACGATATCACAACCATTTACCACTTTCACTTGTGAATTTTCTAGGATTTATACAATTTAACTTTTTCTAAATGACCTTACTACCAAGTTGAAAATTTAAAACGTGGAAAATACAAATATTCTGCTTGTTTGTCTTTTTGTTCCTTTTTTTGGTACTATGCTATTTTTTACAACTTGGTATAGAGGGTAAAAAACCAATCGTTATTAACTACAGTACCGATCGAAAATTTGAAATGTTCGTATTTTTATTAAAGATGATAAAGATTTAAAAAAATATCAAACACAAATATTCAACTAACATTTATGCAGGGCTTCGACTTTCTATTCAGATTTATTTCCCCTTTCTTTTGTCCATCTAAAAGCTACAAACGTAGTAAGTGGAAGAAATCGTGACAAAGTACTAAAGAAAGCCATTTCGTTAGTAAGCATCGATATCCCATTAGAGACATCAGTTTGGGGAGCTTCTTTCCATGCTTTTTGAATGAGGGAGTAATTATGTTAGCCTCCCCCTCCCATCCTCAGACACAGATTGATGACCACTAATATCCTTGTACAGAGAAGCTTTTATTTCATAGAAGATGGGGGATTTTGTTTTAATGCTCCTGTTTCGACTATTTATAGGATGTAAGAGAGGAGAAATAGGACAAAAACGACAACAACATTTCCTTGTTGGAAACTTGTAAGATAGAGGAACAACTTGCGGGACATTAAGCAGCTTTATAGGGGAAAGGGCTTATCCAAAGAACAAATAGAGGTAAACAGATTGTGCCGAACAAACTGAGGCGTACGTAGTCTATATGAATCGTTTATGGACGCTCAAAACATTAAGGATTACGTTCTGGAAATTTAAACTTCAAAACAATGGTCTGCGCATCGCAGGTACCGATCTCCTGATTCACTGCCTTCGGCCAGGAGTGCAATGCGTAGTTGGGAGAAAATCATCCGACATTCCCCGTGTTTTCCCCCAGATTTATCCAGGTGCCCACCTAGAGCTGGGTCGACTCCCGCTGACCTTAAGAGAGTCCCCGTCCCAAACCAAAAAAAAAAACAGCGACACCAGGACTCGAACCCCTGCCCTCAAGGGTTCGAGCGCTCTCCGAATGCTCTCAGAATCCGTTTCTGGAGAGCATTCTTAATTCGACTCGGCTATGGAACAGCATATTTTCATTGAATTTTCAATCTCAAAAGTTTTTGTGTAGCATTCTTAGTACTGAGGTGGTAGTTTTATATAAATGGTTAAATTTAGGAAAATTGAGTTCCTAGAAATTACAAATGAGGTAATTGAAATTCTTTATAGGTGGGAGGGGGGGAGGGTAAACCACCTGGTTTTAAACGACAATAAGGCTACATAAACAAATAATTACAAAATCCAAGAAAATTTTGCTGTCCAACCGTACATTTAAGGAGATTGTCATGGCGCATATGGAGGAAAAGTTCGATACGCATTTTGCAAATCAAGCCCCTTCAACGCCTTCATAGAGCAGGTTATTGATGATAATAATAATTAAAAAAAAAAAAAATAACATCCGCTCTCTTTCTTACTATGTAATTTAACTTACCCTCTTTCTTATTCTGCAAGTTTTTGAAGCTAAAATCACGGAAATGATTCCCTTATATTCCAAAATTACTGCTTTGACGAAGGATCCAAAATCTTTCTCCTTTAATACTTAATGTATATGATATATAGAGCAGAGAATATTATCTAATACCTTGATCAAACTTGAGATGGCAAAATTTGAGATGTTTCTGAAATCCGACGAAAATGGTGGCGGATTGAAATAAAAATTGAACTATTGGGTCGCCATAGCCAAAAGCCTATTTAGGAGAATTAAGTCCCCCGTCTTGACCAGTAAGGATAATCGCTTTTTCACATTGGAAGCAGTGATGTCTCATTTTTCTCTTCTTGTTCGTTTTATTCATTGCTAATGGGGCACTGAAACACCACACAGCTCATTTGAAACGACTCCTAGCCGAGTGGTTAGCGCTCCAGACTCGAAATCCTGAAGTCAGGGGTTCAAGTCCTGCCGAAGGCATTGAATCAGGGAATCGGTATCTGCGCAACGCCCATTGGTCAGCATAACAAAGTTGTTTTTTTAGTTTCATTTGAAAGCTAATTTCTGTATCTACATGCATTTTGTAAGTAAAAAGGAATAATATCAAACAAAATGCAATTTCTGTCAAAACCTAATGAATTTAGAATGTATTATGCTGTCTTAAGCGCGATGAAAATTCTTAATTAAAAAAAAAGGTGAGTCCACACCAAATAGGAATTGCTCAAATCCTTCGACAGGGAAAACTAGAATGAAAAGCCCTCGAACAATTTTTTATGGTTTACTGATAAAAATGAAGTTTTGGCTTTCAGAAAACAAACATTTTTGCAAATTTCATCCAGAATTATTTCTTTTTGACAAAGTTTCAAAAAGAGCCAGTATTTTTTATAGGAATCTAAGTTTTTATACCGTGTTCTTTTTCCAAATAAAATTCTCCAAAAGTAAATATCATCTAAAATAAGTGGTTAAGACACAGACCCCTGGTCTGAAACATTGATCTGCAAATTACGCCTTTATATAAAATAATAGGTAAAAACTGCGCCTTTTATGCAAAACAAAGGTCCACAAACAGAGCTATATTTTAGAATTATGCGTTCAATTCAAGAAGTTTCTTTTTTTTAAGTTTACATATTCTTTTGGCTTAACATGTTTTCAATTCCCGCAGCCCAGCAGCTCCCGCGCAATAAAAAGTAAAAACCAATTGTAACAAGGTGCACATCACTTCTCGCTGGAGTAAACAACAATTACTTAACATCCTTGGAAATTTTCTTGAGATTCTAAACCAGCCCTAATGGGAGATCTTTGCTTTCTAGAGAGCTATGGCTCTTATCTGTCATTCAAATCTTTCAATAGAAAATTTTAGAACTCCATGGGAAATGAAAACAATAGAGCATTGTAAAATGCAGAAATTTTTTAGAGGGTGGCATTCTATTCAGTCAAGCTCTTAAAATGTGGCTTTCAACAACGAATTCTTTTCATAAGTAGAGAAGGTTTTAATTTCAAACATGAATAGGACCTTTATTGTTTTTTCCCTTTTATTCTAAAGCACTGGAGTAATTTATATTTTCATTCTTTTTCTACTTGCAAAGGAGAAATTTGGATATAGACTTTTTTTTAGAGAAAGTAAAATATGGCTCCCAGCAATGGGTTAAATTGCATGGTGAAGCAGAACACCATCGTGGGAGGATCCCCTATAGGAGGACAACTGCGAAGGGCGGAGGATCCAGATTTACGGACAACGGCCTCTGCAAGGTGGTGGAGAGGAGCGACTTGCCGCCACCACCCATTTAGCCAAGAAACCACCTCTCTTGAAATCATGAAAAAAGGGTCCAGTATTATACGAACATCTGCTACCGCGTCCGGGGTAACCGACGAACAACCAATTTTCATGGATGAAAATGCGATTTTACATGCTACCGCGTCCGGGGTAAACGATGAACAACCAATCTTGAATGATAATAATGCGATTTTACATGCTACCGCGTCCGGGGCAGCCGACGATCCTAGGCCTAGGACGACCCCCACCCGGGTGAAAAACCACACGGTTGTTCCGTTCCGACAAAAACCTCCCTACACTTTGGCACGCTAAACATCCGAACACTTGCCGAACCGGGAAAACTAGATCTTGCCCTTAGAGAACTACAGAGGTACAATTGGGATGTTATTGGGCTCTCTGAGACTCACCTCCGCCGAACGAGTGAGGAAAACCTCTCTGGAGCCTCCCTCTTGTTGTCCGGCCGCAAGGACGGAGTTCATCGACAAGGTGTAGGATTCTTCGTATCATCAACTGCCAAAAAATCTCTAATCTCCTTCACCCCAGTCTCAGAAAGAATAGCCGTCTTACGACTAAAGGGAGCTGCCAAGAATATCTCTGTCGTCCAAGTCTATGCCCCAGACTCCGCCAGAAGTGAGGAAGAATGCGATGAATTCTATTTCACACTACAAAGCGTCATTGACCAAATCCATAAGAAAGACGTACTGATTGTCATGGGGGACTTTAACGCTATAGTAGGTATGGATAATACCGGTCGATCCGATATAATGGGGACTTTTGGTCACGGAAAAAACTCAATGCGAGAGGGGAACGATTGCTCGACTTCTGCCGAGAAAACGAGTTATTCTTAACGAACACAATTTTCAAACACCGCCATCGACGTAAAGTGACCTGGAGATCCCCAGACGGTAAAACCGAGAACATGATTGATTATATCCTGATATCGAAGCGCTGGAAGTCTTCCGTACTAGACACAGTAGCATTACCTGGAGCAGACTTCGACTCTGACCACACTCTCTCCTGATGTCAAGGTTCAAGCTAAAATGAGAAAATTGCAAAAAGCAACAAAAATCCCAAGATTCCGGCTGGATCTGCTGCGGGATCCCGCAAAAAGGCAGACCTACACTTCCACTCTATCTGAAAAATTCCGAGAGATCCTGAAAAAATCATTCTTCCTTGACCACTGCTAATGAGATAGACTCCCTGACCGAGCAGGCTACATCAGCTATCATAGAGACAGCGAATGACGTCCTTGGAAGAAAAACTCCAAATGAAAAACCATGGATCACAGATGAGATCATTGCGCTATGCGAGGATAAGCGACTTTTTTGCAATAAATCCGACCGTCACAGTTGGGATACTTACAAGCTCCTCAAGAGAAGAGTAGAGCGAGAGATCAGAAAGGCACTACGTAACCACCTGCGGAAGAAATGCGAAGACTGCGAAGTACTGTCCAAGAAGGTGAATAGCGGAGCAGTTTTCAAAATGGTACGCGAGTTAAGCCGGAAAAAAAGAGCCGCAAACATCAGTGATCCTGGACAAAGACGGAAATGAGATCTACGATTCAAAGATGAAACTTGAAAGATGGAAAGAATACTTTAACGATAAACTGAATCCCCCAGTAGCTGCGGATCCTAAAATACTATCCCGCTTCCCCATACCCGACCAAGAACACAGACCACCACCCCCACTCAAGTCAGAAACCGAGTCAGCAATCAAGACGCTCAAACAAGGAAAAGCCCCTGGCCCAGACGGAGTCACCGCTGAACTCATTAACGTCGGATCGGATGATGTAACTGATCTGTACCATGCCATTGTGTCTGCGGTGTGGGAAACCGGCCACGTACCCCGTCAGCGGAGCAAGGCTGCCATTGTACCCATTCACAAAAAGGGTCAAAGAAAGAGTGCGGAAACTACCGTCCGATCAGCCTCACGAGCCATCAGCCACGTGTCCTGACAAAAATCCTACTCCGATGCATTCAAGCAACAACTGCCTTTGCCATTGGAGAATATCAGGCCGGCTTCCGCCCTGGAAGATCAACAATCGATCAAATATTTGTCGTTCGGCAACTCATGGAACGACACATCGAATTCAACCAAGAACTCTACCAACTATTCGTTGATTTCCGTCAGGCATTTGACCTGATATGGCGCGAAGGACTATGGCATATCCTCCTTCACTACGGTATCCCTTATGAGATAGTCCAAATAATCAAGAGTCTGTACGACCAGTTCCGAGGCCAAGTAATAACCGTTGATGGGTTGTCAGAAGAGTTTACAACTTCGTCAGGAGTACTCCAGGGTTGCATCTTATCACCACATCTCTTCAACCTCTTTCTAAATGCCGTTCTTCGATGATGCAGTCGGAATATGGCGCAACAATAGGAGGGGTGTTAATAGAGAATCTTGCCTACGCTGATGATATTGATGAGCTAGCCAACTCTACACAAGAATTGCAGGCACAAGCTGATAAACTCTACGATACCACAAAGCCGTTCGGGATGGAGATCAATGCCAGCAACACCAAAGTCATGGTAACTACGAGACGTGAACTAAACAACCCGCCCATTATCACCATAGGCGGGAGACAGGTTGAAACGGTTGATCACTTCCTGTACCTTGGTAGCCTACTCTCCTCAGATAATTGCCATAGCTCTGACGTGAAACGTCGACTTGCACTTGCTAGCTCTAGCTTCCGAAGACTAGCCAACCTCTGGAAAAGTAACCACCTATCCAACAAACTCAAAATGCGCCTATTCAACAGTTTAGTAATCCCCATAGTTATTTATGGATGTGAAACATGGACTCTGAAAACCGAAGACGAAATAAAACTTCTAGCTTTTGAGGTGAGATGCCTCCGTCGCATTTCTAGAATCAAATACACTGACCGAATCACAAATGTGGAAGTACGTCAAAGGCTCCAGTCCACTGAAACCATACTCAATAAAATTAAGAAGCAACAACTGCGCTGGTTCGGCCACGTCAAGCGAATGGAGCCGAGCCGCCTTTCGAAAATCGCCCTTGAAGGATCCCTCCATGGCCTTCGCCCACGAGGCAGACCACGAAAACGATGGATGGAGAACTTCCACTTCGACAACGTCAAGATAGCCCAGTTATCACGTATCGCACCAGATAGAGCAATGTACCGAGCCCTTACGCATGAGCTAGCAAGAGGAGTGGCCCCAAAACGTCCCACGAGGATGGCCGGGACCTAAGTAAGTAAGTAAGTAAGTAAAATGTGCTTAGCATTTAACCATTGATGTGCACAGGGGGGAAAGCAAGTCGAATCCTCACTCTTCTAGTCTGACTTTTATGTTTGCAGATTTTTTTCTGTTTGGCAGTTCGTGTCCGGTCTATTAAATTTCGAATACTGGAAAATTTCCGTCGGACAAATATTTTTCACCTTCTTTCACTCTCACAATTTCTAGGATGGACCCTTTGTTTGTATTTCAGGATCCCTGATATACCTGATGGCCACTGGCGTAATTTCATCAAAATCCTGGGGGGAGGCAAAGTTGGAGCCAATTTTCCTAAATTGAGGGAAAATTACAGTGGAAAATGAAAAATGAGCCATATAGTAACAAAAAAGAGAAAGATAATCTAAAGAAAACTACACCTATGCAGGCTTATCTTAGTTTTGCAATATTTTTGGAGAAACTATTTTTCAGCTGGGGGGTCAAATTAGGGTCAGGGGGGGGGGGGTTAAACTGAGGCCTGGGAGGGGCAGTTGCCCCAACTGCCCCATAGCAAATTATGCAACTGCTGACAACCCCTGACAACTTTTATTCCTCCCTCGATTTTTAACCTTACGCATCTATAATAATACTGACGTTTACTTTGCTGAAAAAATATGTTAGATACTTCGAAAATAGTTTACACAATGTAAGATTAAATCATAATAATCTTAAGAGTAAATTTTGGCTGCAAATTTCCCTCTTTTTGTCTCGCATATAAATAATTGCACACGTGGTTTATTTCTACGGGAAATATAACTTGAGATCTACGGTTGATAATACTCCTTAGTACACTATTATCAATAGGCCTACAGCTGGTAAATCTGATCTTTTTTTTTCTACTGGCAGGTTTTTGAAATAAACAGTCAATTATACCTCCAGAAAAATTGGATAGCTTTTTTGTTATTAATCTTCTTCTTCTTACGGACGCTAAAACATTATGTCCATGCAATTCCAGGTCCACTGGTTGAGCCCCGATTGAACCCCGTTCCCTGCATTTCCAAGCAGAGACCAATCCACCGTGCCACCACAGAGTTTTGTTATAAATGAAGCAAGAATTAGTGCAAACAGGTCTGATTTTGCCACCGAGCAAACTCGAAACCCTTGTACATTGATCGTCTGAAAACTCAATTAGCTTAAAATCCCCATTTAAAATACTATTTTCTCTTAAGATTAATTTTGGTAGAGCTTAGTTCGTACCTTCAAATTACTCTGCCAGCATATGATAGTCCCCCCTGTCTGTTTTATATTTTATTTCGCCAGATTTTTTTATAATTCTATTTGAGATAATTAGTCCAAAATTTACTTTACCGAAATAAGATACGAAAACTTTAGCCATTCCACACTAGACCTGAACCAAGTAGGCTACATTTGGAGTAAAGCTAATTGTCATATAACTTTTCGACTGAAGTATTAAAATATTGTTTTTCAAGAAAAGATGTAGGGCAAAGTGATGACCGTAGCCAAAAGATTCCATTTCTCTACAAGAATAGTCCCACTCAAAAGATGAAAATAGGTCCAAGCGTTAATTTCTCCAAAGACTATTTCTAGCATTGATTTGTAAGGAAACTGAAACTGGATGAATATCTTCCAAAAAAGCTTCGACAAGCGGACATTTAGAAAACCCAGTATCGAAAATTGAAAAGACTTCTTTAGATAAGTCTTCTTTTTTCCCACTGGGAGGGAGTAGTACAAGACTATGAAATGCTTTAGCTAATCTTCCATTGGAATCAAACGAGAGAATCCAATTTCTAAGAGAAATCCACAGAGGGTATTCTAATTTTTTATCCATGACCAAGTTCTTACTTCAGGGAAAACTTCAAGACGTATCGGAGAGGAAACTAAATAAGAGAAGTTTTAGTCTTAACCAGTGGCGTAATTTCGTCAGAATCATAGGAGGGGGGGGGGGGGGCAAAGTTGGAGCGAATTTTCCAAAATCAAGTGAAAATGGCAGTAAAAACTAAAAAAAAATATTTGGTATCATAAAGGTACTATTTAGTACTATAAAAGTACTATAAAGGCACTTTATAGTAGCCTACTATAAAGGTAAATATCTACTAAAAAAACTGATCTGTTTCTGTTGATTCCTGAATTATGCAGGTTTATCTTAGTTGTGACAAGATTTTGGAAGTAACTAAATTTCAGCTGGAGGGGGAGACTGAAGTCTGGGGGGACCAAGGTCCGGGAGGAGCAGTTGTCCCCCTGCCCCATAACAAATTACACCCTGGTCTTACATATCTTTAGAAAAGAGGTCGAACTGAAAGATCAACCACGGATAAAAAAACTAAAACTATAAAAGAATGGCAAAATTATACTCAACTAAAGATTCTTAAATGCCCTTACACGAGTTTGTCAAGCCAGAACCGTGATTGAAAACAGCGTTGCAGGGTGACCCTGGTGAGTTGTGCCACTTGAGGAAATTACAGTCTAGTAAACGACGCAGCATTGCACTGCATCTTGAGTAATAGATTGTTTTCCTGTTTTTTTTTTTTTTTTTTTTTTTTTTTTTTTTTTTTTTTTTTTTTTTTTTTTTTTTTTTTTTTTTTTTTATGAGCTTTATTGTCTGTTTAACATCTTCCGGAGAATATTATTTATGTGTAATTGCCTCTCAATCGTGGTATAATATCTGCAGAAATGAACACACAATGAATTAGTTACTGATATTGCTTGTAAAGGACGTCGACTCTTGTAGACAGTCTCGTCAAGTGCTAAAAACGATGAAGGGGCCAAGATGGACTTGCACAAGCAGTCATTTAGAATAGAGATCGCGGGACTTCTTGCTGTCTGGATTGTAAGTTTGTATTCCGGTTTAGGCCGAGTTGGTACAGGGAAGGAAAATAGCAATGTTGGCACGTCAAAATTGGCAAGTATTTTTCAAAATCTAAGGGAGCAAATAAAAAATATCTTGAGGGGCAAAAACAGCAATGAAGGGGTGCCGATTAACGAAAGTGTTGGGAGGGCAGAATTTATTTGTCAAAATCAAGGGGGGTAATTTTGTAGTTCCTTCACGACGAAAATACCAAAAAAGGTAGTTTTCAACAAAAATACAAAACAAAATATTTTTTCAAAATCTGGGAGGGGGGAGACAAAAAACTCTTGAGTGACAATTGCCCCCTCCCCCAACTGACGTCTCTGAGGCAATAGTAACAAACTCAAACAATTGTGTGGGTATAGTAGTCCACCTATATAATTTGTTAAGGTCGCCTGTAAGAAAACAAACACATGACATCATATCTAAGAGTTACATCTACAAGAGATCTATACAAAGGTCAAAGGCCCAAGCTGCCACTCTTAGGTCGCAGGAGCAATCCCTAATGGTATATCCTGCTCGTCGACCAACTAGTCAACATTAAGATACCAGTGAAGCATAACCTCTTGCAATTTGAACATTTTCTATAAACAAAATAGAAGAACGATGAAAATTGGCGCGATATTCTGAAATTTGTATCAAAAATTGGGACACTGTTAGATACCCCATTCAGGAGACTTGAGCGTGGAAAGGACCATAAGGTGACCCATACCCTTTAAAGGGGCATCACTACCCTCCTTGAGATCAGGCATAAAGTTTTTGACCATGGCTTATCTTTAAGACTCATAAGTTCTAGTCTGTTGCATGGGGTAACCACCAATAGAATTGGAAATTATGAAGATGCCAAACTAGTAAAAGATCATCAAGTCATGAATTAGACTTTATTCTAAGAGGAGGCGATCAAAAATAGGGGGAATCAAATTAATGTCGAGGATAATAATCAAGTATTTTACGGAGTATGAATAGCTATTATTCGGATGTAATAACCCGCAATTCAATTGTTGCTTTCAGGTAAATTGTCAAACATAAAACACATACATTTGATCTTTGAGATGCTTACGGCGGTTTTATTAATCTATTTGACTGGCACTGTGAATTTAAGAGAAAATAAAAGACTAGCAGTGAATAGTTCCAAAACAGTCTGTGAAATTTTGTTTTTCTTATGGGTTTTACAAAGAAGTTGCCCCCCTTCCCCCCCAATAATGTGGAGAAAATATTATTATATATCCCATGCCCCCTTGACTATCCGGATATGGATCCCTCTTGCATCCCCCTCCATAAAAATGCTGGAGATTCGCCCTGACCTCGTGTAAAAGAGACTGGTTTTGTTTCGACGAATCGATAAATTACCCAGTCGACAAATCAATTATTGAACACTGATATTTAAAATTTCTGAAGTCTGGCATGCAAGTGCCGTCTGGAAACGGTAAAAAGGGAAGAGAGAGAAAAAAAAAATGAAACATTCAATTGCCATCTGACGCTTTAATACTCTATTCATGTCATCTTATATGTCGAATATCGATTATCAACGGCGTTTACAATAAGCGCTCTGCAGTAGATGGGATAATTGTCAAATTTCAACATTCACCCTTAAAACTTGCAAGTATCACGTGGTCAAATTTGCATGCAATGCACATTTTCAATGTCCAAAGGATAGACAATTGCTGAGATATTTTTAAGATTGTAGGTAATCGTGACGATCATTTCGGGTTTTGACACCCCTCCCCTAGATTAGTCAGTAACACCCTTATTCGAAAACTGTGACCTAAAATTTACTTTACCCCACCCCCCTCCCCAGGAAAAAATGTCAGATTTTATGGAGAAATAATAGCTTTAGCTATCACTTGACATTGTAATCTGAATAAGCTGTAAGACTATCCAGTACGAATGACATTCATATTTTACTTTATTAGCCCCCTGTCCACTTCCCTTCCTTACTTGTTCTCCCTCAGGACTTTATATAGTTAAACAATGAAATTGCAAGCGCAGACTCACCCAACTTCCACAATTAAGGATGTCATGGGCTCGTATTTCCAATCCTGACTATCTGCAAGCTATGGTTCCTATGGCTAATTCAATGCTAGAATAAATGCACATAGTTTTTGGCCGGTTCGGCTTTTTTTTTAAATTTCACTCCCGAAAATGGATTCCTGTGCCATTTTCTTGACTTTCTCAATACGCATGATGGATTACAGGGTATAATATGCTTAACAGTATGAGTTAGAAGATACTTATTTTTGAATAGGTGAGATTTTTGTGCAGGGTCAAGTAGAGACTTTGGATTAGAAGAATTACTTAAATTGAGAAGTTCTTATTAAATCAGTATGCCTGAAAGTTGGAATAACGATATCAAGTCTCTAAGAAAATATACCAGAAATTAAAATATAATTTTAGTCAGATATTAAGTAATGACGTTAAATAGGTAATAATTACCTATTTAATTGCTTATTCCTGTTCTACTGTCAAATAAAAATGCAGATTTAAAAGCTGTCACGCTGACTCAGAGTTTCTTTGAAAAAGTCTACCTTTGTAACACCCCTTCCCACCAAAAACGTTCAACCTATCCGAGTTCTCTGACCTACAAAAAAATCTTTTGTATTGAAACTTCAAACACCTGCAATTTTCATAGAATAATCTTTTGCCTCCTCCTAACCTAAGAAGTTCTAAATTGTCACCGTGGGCCCTATTATGAGGGGTTTAGTGACGCGGTGAGCCTTTCGACAAGTATTTAGCAAAAAGTCCCTTTTTACATCCATAAACCTGTGTACTTCTTTCTTCTTCAAGACTAGCCAGCCAGGGAATAGAATTTAATATGAGAAGAAGTTCTTACCTTCATCCCCGCTTTCGGAACCTTCGGATCTTCCCAATTCTCTTCCAACTGGAAAAAAGGAATCTTTTACCTTTTGTTCAGTCTAAGAAAAGTCCCATCCCTTACAACGGATTGGAGTTCTTTATTACAGAAGTTTAATTTAGTATAGAGCCAAGTAGCAGGGCGGAATTCATTGAAATAAACTGGTTGTCAATCTCTTTTCAAAGAAGCATTAAAATCACTCTTCAGAGGATCAGTTTTTAATTAGGAAAAGGAAATTGTTAATAAGAGTTGAAAATAATGATCATTCAAATTAGAGAAGTGCATCATGTTAATTCAAAACTGTAAATCTGGAATGATTTTTAGCAGCAGAATGAACAATTGACAGGTGAAGAAGTGAACTCCTTGAAATAGTGAAAGGACATTATAATTTTTCCCCTCCCTTTGCTAGGCTATTGATGAAAGAAAAATATTTATTTTGCGCAAAAAAAAAAAAAAAAAAAATCAAATTAGCTATCTACTTCTCAAACCAGTTAACTCCGTAAAAAAAAAGAATAAAAAAAGAGAAAAGTGGCGAAGAAAGTACATTCATGAACCCTACTTTTGAAAATATTGTGAAAATAAATCGAGCTCCACTTGATAGTATCCCTCTGGTAAAAAGGGAAATCAAACCTTTCATGTTTGCTAATTATTATAAAATATTGGCAATATTAGTAGATAGCAAATGGCGAGTCGCAACCCTAAAAAATAGATTTTTGAGGTTTTTCCAATTTCACGTATTTTCGTAATATTTCATCTTTTTTTTCGAATTAGTCTTCCGTCCAAGTAAGACTCTTCCTCATAACACATTTTTAGTTAAGACTCTGGGAGAATTAGTGTATGTGCATCTGAGTATTGAGCTAGTCAGACTACCTTCGGAGAGACCACGAACTATTCCCTAACATAAAACAATTTTACCATATTGGACTGTTGATTCTTATTGCTGGAAATGACTTTACGCGCATACACGGTTAAAATTAAATAAAAAGCTATTACACAGAAATACCCGGGCCGTATCCAGGATTTTTGTTCAGGGGGGTTTTTACTAATTGTTGATTTTTTTTTTTTTTGGGGGGGGGGTTACTAATTTTTGACTTATTTTCGAGTCGGTCAAAAATTTCGGGGGGGGGTCAAACCGGGTAACCCCCCCCCCCCCCCCCCCCCCCACCCCCTGGATACGGCCTTGAGAAATATATAAAAGTATTCAAAACACAGACTTGACACATTTAGCTACTAAACAGCAAAACAAAGAAAGAGGTGTAAAACTGAGGAGGGCATAAGTCATCCATCTACTGTTACAAATCATCAGCTAAAATATTAATTAGACACTGAAAAAATGAAGATGTCTTAAATCAATTGGGGTTTTGACACCGTATTAGAGATTCCAAGCCTAATATAACTACAACTAATTTATTAAAGCAAACCTCCACTATAGTATTTCTGAGTGAACAGGGTCGTTCGAGCCAATAAAATGTTTGCTTACTTCAATTCTTTTTTGCTTTCGTTAAAAAAAAAAATCTCGTCTCATTTAATTCTATAGAAACAAAATTGCTGATTGAATTATTGACTTCGGAAAGGGAACATGTTGAGAAATCAGAATAAAGAAACAATGTTTTCTGATTATAAATTACGAGTAATTGGACAAATGTTTTCTGAAGATAAACCAAAAAAAGAAGATGAATAAAAACATAGCGCAAGTTCTATCAGTTTTTGCCTTCTGCGAATTCATAGTACCAAAAAGGAGGTGCATTTCTCATTCCTTCCATAGAAGACCAGAAATGTTACAAAAAGTTACAAAGCTGTGTAGCACTATTTTTGAAGCCAACTGTACACGTGGTCAAGGCTATTAGTTCTTACTGCGAAATCCGGTTTTCTGGACATTCGACTAATTTCTTTCTGCAGTTACCGATTCAACTTTCTAAGATAGTATGCAGTATGCACGTTTCTGCTTTCTGTTTTCCGATACCTAGACCTAATATTAACTAAAGTTAACAACATCATGACTAACTACAATAAAGGGGTAATTTAGTTTTCTCCTTTTCAAAGTCTATTTTAAAGCTGGAGCAAAAACGACATTTTCAAAGAAGTTCAAAAGCTAAACTCCGGTGAAGCACGCCATAACGGCTAACATCGTGAAGGACATACAAAAAGATAAAGTTGAGACATACGTCAACACAATCGACAGCTTGGTACTTTCAAAACTTTCCCTCATGGCGACATCCAATCAAATTAACAATAATGTTACGCATCACCTATTTATTACTAGAGGCGCTTCGAAAACCTAAAAGAAGCACACTAAATCAGTTACGATCTGCAGTAAGTGTACCTGTAGGGTGGGGGGTTAAGTGACAAATATCAGTAATGGCAGAATCGATATTTTGCCAGGGTTGCCACAGAGGTTGCGTTCAAAACATTTTTGGGTACTTATGTTTTATATAATATGCACTCGAGAACTTGTATCGTGAACATGAGAAAATACCCGGTTTTTTTCCACGGTGTTTATACCAGACAATTAGCTTCGGCTCAGAGGTAAACTACATTATAGCTATATTTTAATTAAACATTTAGTTGGTATTTTGGTTAGGTTAGTTTAGGTGACATATTTAATTTAATGCGCTCTGGGCGGCCCCCTTCCATAATTCTTTGTTGTAGTTTTCAAATTTTGTTGCTAAAGTATTGTTTCCATCATATTTCTTTTTATTTCATTAGCATTCACCAAACTTCACTTCTCGAGTGTGATTATATAACACATAAGTACCCATTTTTATTAAGTTTCAAATGAACAGTCAGTTTTTATGCTACGATCTTAAAAGCGTTATATTTATGTTACGTTTTTGAAAAATCAATACAGAGAAAAACCAAGAATTAAAGAAGCACGTTTTAATAATAACAGTAAAAAAAAATGGTTAGTGAAAAAAGAATTCCCATTGGTAACTGATTCAGGAATGGTAACTATTACCTCGATAGCTCTTAAGTGTAAAATGTTATTCCGAATCAGTAAGTGGAATCGTTCAATTTTCATGATTTTCGAGTCCACGCCAACCTCTTCTGACAACCCTGCTACTCCCCCCCGTCTTATCTAGTTATTTGTAGCAATCAAGAGATATACGGCTATATTGTGGGAAAAGTTTATAACTTATTATAGGGAAAATCATTATTTTATTTTAAAGCTCAGCTCGAATATTCAAACTCAAAGATCTCATTGAGAAGTTCTATTACTTTGAAATTATGCTAAAAAAAAAGCATCCAAGTTGGGCTTGGTATTGCTATCGTTGTTCTTTTCCTTTTAATTCTTGTAAGGGGTACTCCACGATGAATACTCCACGTATAGAATTTGAAGAAGGTTGGGAGCCACTGTACTAGATGTTTCCTAGAGGAATTATTTCAGCGAAGCTTTGACAGTAAAATATGAGCATCAACAGAAACACCAGAATCTCAAACAAGAGAGTTCAAGCCCATATCTACAAAAATACCAACTTTGAATTTTTTTTCTTTGTTTCTTTTTTTCTTTTGTTTGCCAGGGCTCAGAGAATATCGCGAATTCTACGTTTGAAATTCATTCAAACGTAATCTTGGGTTCTAAAACCTTTTTTTGGTAGCATGAGAGACACACGACCGCAAAACGCAAATTTACGTCACCTTCTACCACAACAACAATTCCGGCCCAAATTGGGTTGAAAAAACTATTAAAAGGAAAACTTAAGATAGCCAATAAGCTTAGAACTATCGCAAGGCTCTTTACAAGACCAGCCAGATTTAGAGACTATACTTGCGAGCGGTTGAGCATGTATGAGTAGATATGGTATTCTGGATTCTAGGGGAGCTATAGAAATCACTGAACCGTATCAAGGTCATTCCCTTTTGAGAATTGGTGAACTGTATCAAGGCTCGCAATCTTGAATGTCACCATAGGCCTACACTTTAACCTTGAGTAGTACAGTGACTTAGTTGCACGATAGATTCTGAGAGTTCTATTTGGATTTGCTTTGCTGTCTAATTACAACCGATTGGGTGTGGTCTTTCCCTGAGGATGCGTGTGGATATAAATAACCTGATGGAGAGTTAATATCACAATTCCAAGTAGACATTTGACTAAATTACGTTGATTTAAGTAAGAAAAAAACATTTGAACAGTGATTGAATTGTAAACAGTTATGTCTAGTAAGAGAAGTTACGATATGGATATGGATTCTGATGTACTATTGGAACAGGTTAGTGTTCCAATAAGTTTTTTGTCATATGCTTAGTGGAAGGAGTTCATTTATCGAAACACATTTACAATCCCTTTCGTTACCAAATTGCAAGTAACTGTATATCATATATCATCTTTCATTAAAAAAAACCCTCCCTACTAGTCATTCTTGAACCTTTGAATTCAATTCGTGAAATATTTTTGAACCTGGACCTTCAGGGGACGGTAAAGAGCAATATAAAAACTAAAAAGTGCATAAACACTGCCTTTGAGTCGCTTTCGAGCTTAGCCCTTGAGGCTAATCTTACTTATTTTTTGATTCTGAGCATTTTAAATTTTTGGGGGAGGAACTTAGAATTTTTTCGGAACAAGTCCATGCTAATAAATTGCTCCTAGAAATATATTGACAGAAACCCTCACATATCACCTTAAGAATTAACAATTAAATGAAATCAGCAGTAAGCTATTAATAAGTCCAACCACATCCATTGAATTTTAGACAATCTTTTTTTGGAGGAATGTATTGACAATAACTATTTAAATTTGCGAAGACAGCGAAATCTGAGCGGTTGAAAAGGATTACATATTATTGGAGTATGCTTAAAGTTGAAACAAATAATGTCGTATACATTTTGGACAATCTTTTTTTGGAGGGATGTCTTGACAGTAATTGTTTAAATTTCAGACTCCTAGCCAATACCTTTTGAAAAGGCTTACATAGTATCGGAATATGCATAAAGTTGAAACTAAAAAAGTCGTATATATTTTAGACAATCTTTTTTTTTTGGAGGAATGTCTTGACAATAAATATTTAAATTTCCGAAGAGTGAAATCTGAGGGGATGCGGACTCCTACATTTTAGGCAATCTATTTTTTGAAGTGATGTCATGACAATAATTACTTAAATTCAGACTCCTAGCCAATACCTTTGAAAAGGATTACATAGTATTGGAGTATGCATAAAGTTGAAACTAATAAAGTTGTATACATTTTAGACAGTTTTTGTTTTGGAGGAATGTCTTGACAGTAAATATTTAAATTTCCTAAGAGAGTAAAATCTGAGGGGATGCAGACTCCAACATTTTAGGCAATCTATTTTTTGAAGGGATGTCATGACAATAATTATTTAAATTTCAGACTCCTAGCCAACACCTTTGAAAAGGATTACATAGTATTGGAATATGCATAAAGTTGAAACTAATAAAGTCGTATATATTTTGGACAGTCCTTTTTTGGAGGGTTTTCTTATTAATTCTTTTTGATACTCCAACACTAGAAAAATATCGTATGTCATGCTTTTATTTTTTTAGTTTTTTAAGGTACTCTATCAACATCTAAAGCATTCGAAATTTATCAACTCCCTCAGTTTATTGTAGTCAAACATTCTAAACGTTCGACTTGCTAACATACCATAAAAATATTTGAAACATAAGAAAGTACTGCATAAAATATATTTATTGAAATAACGTCATGTAGAATATTAACATAAAAATATGTTATATAAATTATTAATATCATTGAATAACTTTGGACATTTGAATCTATTCCATAAAATAATTCATCATTTTCTCTCTCTTGATACTGTAGCTACTATCTTCTCTAGTTAGTAACCATTAGAATAATGATTAATTCATTTTGAGTCATTCACAATTTTTAATGTGGTGTCGGCTATAGATTCAATTTGGATTCATTTACTATATCTGTTGGTATATGATCAATGGTAGTAACAATTTTCACATGCGCCTATTTTCCATCTATTCATCTTTATATTCACTAGTGATGTTCGCTGCCAACGCCCTTTTTATTTTGCCAACGATTTCACTGTCTATTATTACATTATTTTTACACAGGTATCAGTTCTGACATGTAGACAAGATATGATTTATGAGATTAGTGCAGCAGAGGGCCTTTCTTTTTCGCTTGCTTTCATTTGAATACTAATACTGGAAAGACGGCGATATAATTTTTCAACAGGTAACGTGTTACCAGAAATATAAGCAAGAAGTTGACCCTCATCGTCAACTATTGGTTTTATGTTTGTATTTTTCTTTGAGGACTATCATCTCTGGAAATGATACTCTCGCATATCCACCATCAGCAATGTTGAATGGTTTCGGTAGTACAAAGAAATTTAATCTTTCACTATCATCAAAACGCGCGCACACATTTTCAAAAGATTCTATCATTGCTTGTCTCCTAGCTCTAATATTTGTCTTTGTTTGCATTCAACGCAAAGATGATTTTATCATGTGCACACACTTTCTTCGAATGTTTCATCTACATTTTTTTTTATTTTTTATATGAGGCAAGTGTTTATCCGTACAATTAAAAAAAAGTACTGATTGAAAACATTCAATAAACTAGGTATTGTTGATAGCCAGCCATAGAGTACCACTTGTACAGCCACATAGAATATATGCTTTTGCAGGTTGAATATAACTAAAACCTTTAATTATCGATTAATACGGTTATTTTTTTAAGCATCAAAAGGATTCTACAGCATTTCATAGAATCAAGAATATCGATGACCAACCATAGATTACCAGTGAGGCGGCCACATAAGAAAAACGCCCAAAGAACTTTCAGTGTGTTTTACATCTATAAGTCAAGATGGCGACACGTTCGTTTGTAATCAGCAGTGTGAGTCATTTTAAAATGAATAATGTGGGTAAAAAATCACCCAGCCCAAGTGCTCCCAGCTTACCATACCCTGGGTACCAACAGCCAACCTACCGCACCCGGTTACCTACAAATAGCCGGCTACCACACCCCTGATACTCTGGCATATCCACCATCAGCAATATTGAATGGTTTTGGTAGTCCAAAGAAGTCCAAAGATTCTATCATTGCTTGTCTCATAGTTCAAATATTTGTCTTTGTCTGCATTCAACGCAACGATGATTTTATCATGTGCACACACTTTCTTCGAATATTTCATCTTCATTTTTTTATTTTTAATATGGGCAAGTGTTTATCCTTACAATGTACAAAAAATACTGATTGAAAACATCCAATAAACTAAGTATTGTTGATAACCAGCCATTGAGCACCACTTGGACAGCCGCATAGAATCCATGCTTTTGCAGCTGGCATGTAACTAAAAAATTCTATTATCGATTAATACAGGTGTTTTTTAGCATCAAAGGATTCTACAGCATTACATAGAATCAAGAATATCGATGACCAACCATAGATTACCGGGGGGCGGTCACACAGGAAAAAAGCTAAAAGAACTTTCAGTGAGTTTTACATTTAAAAGTGTAGATGGCGACACGTTCATTTTTAATCAGCAGTGTGAGAGTCATTTTAAAATGAATAATGCGGGAAAAAATCCCCCCCTCAGAGCTCCCATATTGCCGTACCCAGGGTACCAACAGCCAACCTACCGCACCCCGGCTACCTACAGTAAACTTTTGTTCTTATTACCTAGGTTACACTAAATTAACTGTGCTTAAGATAGGTTCGTTTGGGTTCAGTAATCGTTTGGGCACGCTTACTCACTGACTGTGCGTTACTCACTGACTCCACGACCCTGGAGTTTTATTATTTGATGTTTGAACTATTTTCCATAAAATGGCTATCTCAAAATTTTTAATGGATGGGTTTTGAGAAAACAGCGTGGGGATAGTTGACCTCCAATCTCTTTTGACTCTTAAAAAGTGAACTAGAACGTTCAATTTCCAATCAAATGAACCCTTCTGAAGTTTGTAAGACCAGCCCTTCCATAAAAACCACATATGCCTCAGGGAATAACTTAAACACCTGCCCCTGGACCCCAGGGGGAGTTGCTTTCACCCCGGGTTTTTGTTATCGAATCCTTTACTAAGAATAAAATGTTTACCGGATGTATTTGGGGAAAAATGATGTAGGCCTTCCGATCTTTTTTACTCCTAAAAAGGGCACTATAACTTCCAATTTACAATCAGATGAGTACCCTCCAAATTTTATACGACCATCCCTTCCATATGAAGTACCTCTGAACAAAATTGAGCCTTATGGCCTTGGGTTGGTGGTGAGAGGCTAGTTCCCACCGGATCATTTTGACTCCTAAAAAAGGGAACTAGAACTTTCAATTTCTAATCATTTGAGTCCCCTCCGAAGTTTATACGACTGCATTATCCGTATAAACCTTATATATGCCTGGGGCATGAGTTACAAAATTGAGCCTTATGGCCTTGGGGTTGGTGGTGAGAGGCTAGTTCCCACCGGATCATTTTGACTCCTAAAAAAGGGAACTAGAACTTTCAATTTCTAATCATTTGAGTCCCCTCCGAAGTTTATACGACTGCATTATCCGTATAAACCTTAATATATGCCTGGGGCATGAGTTACAACCCTTTTGCCCCGGGTTTCAGGGGAGGGGGGTTGCGGGCCCTGAAGTGTTTTCATCTGGTCGTTGGATTATTTCCAACGAAATGGCTATCTCAAAAGTTTGATCGGATGCATTTGAGGAGAAGAGGGTGTTTGTGTGTGTGTGTGTGGTGTGGGGGGGGTATTTGCCCACCGATCACTTTTGATGGCTCTTAAAAAGGTAAATAGAAATTTCAATTTCTAATCAAATGAGCCACCTCTGATTTTTATACGGCCATCCTAACATAAAACCTTATTTGTCACCGGGGCATAACTTACAACACTTCCCCCGGGCTCTGGGGGGTTGTGTTAATCCCTGAGTTTTTGTTTCTTGATCTTTAAACTATTTTGAACAAAATGGCTGTCACAAATTTTGATCAGATGCATTTGGGGAAAATGGGCCTTCGATCGGACGCATTTGGGAGAGAAAGAGGGTTGGCGGGGGAAGGGGCTAGTTGCCAAAGGATCACTTTTGACTATTAAAAGGGGAATTGTAATTTTCAATTTCTAATCATTTGAGTCCCCTGCGAGGTTTATACAACCATTTCTTCCATAGACACTTTATATATCCCCAGGGCATAAGTTATAACCCTACCCCCAGGCTCTAGGGGGTGGAGGGTATGTTGAACCCGAAGATTTTGGTCTGATCGTTGGACTATTTCAAACAAACTGACAATCTCAGCATTTTGATCGGATACATTTGGGGAAAAGAGGATATGTGTGTATGGCGGAGGGGGGGGGGGGGGAGGGGGTG